>JAPYYS010000625.1:0-94628 GCA_030522525.1 Campopleginae sp. 14b | reverse complement strand
AAAAAAAATTAAAAATTGAGGAGGAGTAAAAAAAAAATATAAGATAAAAAAAAAAAAAAAAACGACAAGCTATTTTGCTTTTTTTTTTTTTTTCAATTTTTGACAAAAGCAACGAAATCAAAAATGAACAAAAAATTGAAACGGTTATTCATTAATTGAATGTTTACGCAATTTTCTGGACTCCCGGGTTATGCAAGTTTGAGAAAAATGCATTTCGTTTCGTAGCGTGTTTATTAGCAGTTGCGAGACTCGCTGGGAGTCTATGTGCACCGAGCCTTGTTCGAGGTTATTATACAATCTCTGGCGCGCGATACTCCGTCGCCAAAGTAACTCGAGAACATATTTTTATAATTATTTATACTTGATGAATATGAATGCATCGGTCAGGTGACTACACCGTGTGTCGATTGTTTTTCCGTTTCTCCACAGATTTTTCATGAATTCGCCAAGTTTTGTTGTTTTTTCGTGATTTTTGCAACAGCCACGATTGGCTGATACGTTTCTTTTATTTTTTTCTCTCGATAATTCGACAAGAAATAACGTGAGGAATTCTTGAAAAATTTCCTGGGACTCAAATAACAAACAGTTTTTTTTTTTATTTTTTATTTTTTTTTTTATCCTCGAGGTATATCGCGTGATGCTGGACAATTCGAGTTGCAGGCTCGAGTTGCTCGGATACGCGCTCGCCGCAAGGCGGCTCGTGTTTGTGCTGACTCGAGTTGCATTTATTTTTTAAAAACTCGTGAAAATGATCGAAAAACATGGAAGTTTGTCGAGTGTCTGGGCCGAGGAAAAACCGCGCGTGTTATTTGGACGAAAAAAAAACTGAAACAACATGCTAATCCGATGTCATTCGATCGGCATTGAAAGTCGAGACAACGGAGAGTCCAGAAGATGGATATTTTTCGTCAGACATCGCGTCAATTGCATTTTTCCAGCTCCGGCCGTAATTCAGGCAATAAAACTTGGGATATGAAACGATGTTGAGAGTCAATCGAGCACAATTGCTCCAATTTGCTGGCGAGTTGATAAAATGTTTTTCGAAATATTTGATTGAGCCGGTTCGTGTGATTTCGTGATGTAAATTTGTCTTCGATTTTTTTAATTATCGGAAAAGTTAATGAAAACGAGAAATCTGGCAAAAAATGAGTTTTTTGAAATTTCAAACAATAATAATTAGATAAATAATTATTGGAATGAAAAAAATAAAATAAATTCATTTGATTATTGAAAATTATCAGAGCCCTTACCTGCTGCTTTGTTTTTCGATAATTCAAACGTTTTTATTGTTTTGAGGATTTTATTCGTCTGCGGCAAAAACCGGTTATTCTTCAAAGCTCCGATGTACAGATGTGTCTCGCGCAAAAGTCTCACTGTAACTAATCGTCTTGTCGTCAACCGCATTCTTATAGCGTTCGTCTCGTCTTTCTCCCACTCCGTCGGTAACGCAGCTTACATCTTAGGGCTCTCGATCTTTTGTACGTATTTTCACAAGTGTCGCTGTATTATTTCTTTATTGTTACAAATGATTCCCGATTTTTATGGACGATCGTTCGAAAGCATTGCAGCAGATACGTCATCGTGCTTAACGCCCAAATTTCCCAGCTATTTATTTATTTATTTATTTGTTTTTGTGAATAATCGTCTTGAAAACGCCCTCGCTATGACATTCGTTATTATCGTGGCTGAGACGGAGAAAAAACTTGGCGTGTGATCGAACGATAACTAAGTACCGTGCTCGTGTCTAAACTTTTTGAAAACGAAGAAATTGCATAATAATTGTTTTTCAATCGGGAGATCCGACCATTTTCGTGACGATACGATTTTTACTCTTTTTTTTTTCTCGACTCGTAACATTTTTTTTAAAACAAAATTTGAAGATTTCATGACCTCGAAGTTTGCATCGTTGGAATGCAACGGAATTCTTTTATTTCGGTGGCAAAGCTCATTATTAAAATGCAGCATTTAATTACGAAAGTAAATGGTCCCGAAAAATTTGGATTATTTTGAAAATCAATCGAATTTTTCATTCAAATAAAAAAATTCAATATTTCGGTGCATCCCAAGGTTGCGAGCTTCACCGGATATCATAGATTTTGTGCATTTCCTTCGCCGGAATGGAGTCTTTTCTATACATTTTTTTAAAGACTCTTTTTTATCTTTTTTTTTTTACCGTCATTGAAAATCCTGTCGAATTTCATCGAAGTATCGTAATGCTCCGTTAGATATTTTCGAGAGCATAGAAACTTGGAGCATCTAAAACTATCCTTATCAATTTTCTTATCACAAAATCCATGTCCGAAGTAAAAACGTGGATAGGACGTTTGGGAAAAGTTGTAGATGGCGAAGAAAACTTGGAGATTGGAAAAAAAGTATTTCGGGATTTTTGAGTCATTTTTGTTTTTTTTTTGTCGAGTATTTTTGCAGGACCTCGAAATTTTAGATATCCCATGCCGAACCGTGGCGGTATCTATCGTTCACGATTTTATCAACGATAGTTCGAAAAGTATGTGAATCTCATTCGAACTTGAAACTTAATTCCGAGTTTTTCGTTCAGGACGTCGAAAAGATTACGAAAAGAAGGGGGAGGGATCGGTCATTATGGTTTGCGAACGTCTCTCGATAATGGAATCACTCAAGGCTCTTGCAATTTCATCGAGAAATTAAATTAAATCATTATTTCTTGCGAGAATGATAAGTCCAACAAAATTATTATGTAATTCACGAAAATTACCGAATCATTTCGATCGTGAGTTTTGCTGCTCGAATATTAAAGAGAATTATTATTATATTATTTATTTATTGACTTAATTTTATTTATTCATTTATTATATAATTATTAATTATTGATTGTTACAAATAAGTATTATAATAACAATTATCTTTTCATTATATAATAAAAAAAAGAATTATTGTTGTTGATATTTTTTTTCGGAGCAAAACAAACAGATAATTTATTTTTCCTCGTCGAATCGATTGTCTAATCGTCGACGATGTTTTTTCGAGCGATATTTTTTCATTTACTTAATAATTATTGTCGGTCCATCAGACACAAAGAATAGATTAAGGACGAAACGAAATTTCGACGGTCCAAGAGCGATTTCGTATCCGAAAATGATAACAGATTGACCGACGTTTGTTACATAAATATGATCACGTAAAAAAAACGAAAAAAAATGGAAAATTAAAATTGAAAAAAATTAGCGAATGTTAGTCGGACGTGTTTATCAATTCAATATCAATTTCTATGTCCGATTAAAAAATGAAAATGAAATTCAAGGACCCGTCCAAGTTTTCCGGCTTTTTTTTTTTGGCATCTTGTATTTTTCTAGGAGCAAAATAATTAACAGAATATTAGATTCAGCTCGAAACGATCGAAGAAAAAATAATCGGAGGATCAATGGTTGGAAAATATTTTCTGGTGATCAGTTACTCAACGTTGAATGATGCAGATTCCGCTGGGGGTCTTTGCGATCGTGCAACAGTATCAAATGTTTCTGCAATCCGCTGGATCCGCTCGATATTTTTATTTGTAATTTTTCTCCAGTCAGCCGATAACTTCTTAGCCCCGAGGTTTTTCTTTTCGTCAAGCAACGCACCAGAGTTCATCATTTTTTCTTCCCACATCTCCACACGTTGATAAATGTTTGTGGCAATAAAAAATATTAGAGAAAAGAAAGAATAGAGAGTGGTGCTCCCCTGCGAAGTGAATTATCTTATCGCGTTTCTCAAGCAAGTGGAAAATAACACGTTTGACGTAGATCGTTGACGAAACTCATGAGGAATAATCGTTAAATCATGTTTTGGAAAAAACAAATGTCTAATTCCAAATTTTTCGTATTTCGATTGACGAATGAATTAAAGATTGGAAGAATCTTTGCCTGTTTTTATGAACTCCAAAGTTGTCCGGGCAAGCTCAATGATGCTTAAAGCTTTAGTAAGTCTCTTGTTACTTCGTCATATTGCCGCGTTTGTCGGCGCCCATATTTTTCAATTGAATATCAACCACGAACGTTCGAGTTTCGAATGAAAAAACGAACAAATGTTGAATTGTGACGTCCTCGGTTTCTTATTATTCCAGTATGGAATTGATTGTTTTCTCACCGTGCTCCGGGCGTCTCATCGACGCTGTTGCAATTTGTTATCGAGAAGAGCTCTCGACGATAAGAGCCACGAGCGAATATTTCTGCTTCTCTCCCCGCTGGTAGGATGTTATGTTACGCAGAGTGCGAACGTTATCGCGCGACCACCAGCAGCTCCCAGAGTCAAAAATAATCTAAAAAAGTCAGAGCTCGACTGAGAATTAGCAAAAAAATTCAACTTTTCTTTTTTTTTCTTCATATTCGATTCATTCGTTATGACGCATTTCCCTAGCGACTATTCAAAATTGCACCAACATTTAGTAAGATCGATTTTTAAATATTATCAAACATCGCTAGCATAATTTAATTTTCTATTTTTTTTTTTTTAATTCTATTTATTTTATTAATTTTTCATAATTCTTTTGTTTTTTTATTTATTTATTTTTTCCATGGGAATGGACAATGCTGAAAATGTATTATTGGCATATGGAGAATTGGATGAAATTGGGGATTGCGTTATGGTTGGATCGCACAATCGAGATTCGTGTTACGCGAAAGGGTCAAAGAGTATCTGTGAAGTTGTGATGGAATAGCGACGATACCAGTACAGAAGGAAAGCAGTAAACCGGAGGAAACTGGTTCGCTCTGAGCGAAGCCAAGACCCCGAAACAACGAGATATTGGAAGCACCAACCACTTTTGCCTCGCGCTCCTTTTTCTTTTTTTTTTTCATCGATAATAAAAGAACTAAAAATCGATAAGCGATTGTGTCTCTCACATGATCCCAACCAAATGCAACGAAATCGCCCATTTCCTGAGGCAAACAACCAACCCCAATACTCGCCGATACTTTACATGATTATTTTGCTAATATGTTCTTGATGGGTCTCTATCGTCGATATTACGAGAATAATCCGAGCCAGAAATACGGACGAAGCTGGAGTCAAATTTTACCGATTTTTTTAACTTTTTTTGCTTCCTCGTGGAGAAGAAATATAAAATATAATATATATTATATTATTATTGATTATTTTAATAAATATATCGTTCCCAAAACATCGAAAGATTAGTAGAAAAATGTTGAAATTTATAGCTAATTATTTTATTTATAAACACATAAGGAAAATGGGAAATTTGAAAAAAATCTTCGAACTGCATTAATTTCAGCAAATTTTGTCGAATATTGTGTATAACTTTGTACTTGCTCTTTACTTTATTTATTTTTTTTCTTCATGCTCAATACTGACGAAATTTGCATAGAAATAATTCTGGTCGGTGTCAGAAGTGCGGAAGGTCGAAATAAATTGAAAAACTCGTCAAATGCGTGGTGTGCGCAAAGTTTGTGATTACGAGGTGCTGCGGAAAATATAGGCGCTCGAGTTGACAAGTTTCGTTGAACGAGGCATCCGCTAAGTTTTCGAATTCGAGCAAAGACATTTGCCTTCAAACTTATTCAGATAAAGATACGCAAATTGGTAACATTTTTCAGAGCAGCCTGGCGAGCTTTTTATAACAGAGAAAGCTTTCGGGTTTGTTGTTCGACAGGAAAATCTCAATTAAGCGTGATCCGCGAATCAAAATTCGACGTAATATTGTGTTCATATTAAATATTATAATAAAGTCATTAAATTTGTGCTTTTAGCGAGAGTTTTAATTTTTTTTTGAATGAAAAACAAAAAAATCGAGGGAATGGGGCGAGAAAATATGAAGAGTTTAAAATCATAGCGTAGAGTTTCTGTAACTAATAGTGTACACGAGGAAGGACTGGAGGAGAATGATAAAGAGAAGAGAAATGAAGAATTCAAGGCACGAGTTGTTGGAGTGATCTCGGAAGCAGGATTTTCGGAGTTGTTTGGCCAAGATCCAGAGATGCAACATCGCCGGAGGCTTGATCGCATCGAGACTTAGGTCGTGATCGTACGAGTCAGTCCCTCGGCCGGTTGCATTGCACTTGCTCTATTTTTTCTTCCTGTCTTCCATATAAAACGACTCGAAATTTATCGTCCCTTTGCGCCGCTGAACTAGTATATCCTTGCCTCCTCGCCAGATAAAATTCGAACGTTAGAATAAACGACGTGTCTTGCAACTTGGTGCTCCGAATACTTCGTTACCCAGAGCTAAAAAACCAAAAGACTGATTCGCCTCTACCAACTCGAAAATAAACAGGAATCCGAGTTTTTTTCAAAAATTGTTTTTTTTATATTTTCATTCAAATTTTATCATTTCGACCATTTTTTTTACATCTCATAGAAAAATCATTGCACCTCTGCCTCGTTTTTTAATATTTAACTTGTGTTTTTCTTTTTTTTTTCAAATCCGAGCAACATTTTCAAGCGAAGCCACATGGCACATGATTTTTCTCTATGGGAAATGCCATTGCGATACTGAATATCGAGCCATGTCGAGAGTGCGCTTATCGTATATTTATGTGTGTGCAAGAGATCCATGTCTCATGAATAGTAAAATATGTAACGCACGTGATATCGTGACGAATAGAAAAGCGGAGCTGAGGTGTTTCTGTGTGTCGTAGGGAAAAACTTACGCCCCTTAGCTCGCGAGGATCTGGTACGTGTGATGGTTATTGGTCTCGAGGGAAGCAAATCTTACGACCCTGTTGAAAAATCTTCTCTGCAATGTAAATTTATGTGCCTGGGTGCAGCCTCGAGAATACAAACCCAGATGACATTGCTATTCTTCCGTTTCGTTCCCGCTCGTGCTTCGTTGTGACGTCACATTATATATTTTTTCTCCTAAATGAAACGTGCAAAAACTTGAACCGCTTTTTTTTTTTAATTTATTTAATAACTTTAGCTGCGAATTGAAGAAAAAACTAATTTTATTTTTATTTCATAAATTCAATGAAATAAATAAATAATTAAATAATTTGTAAAATAATATCATTCAATTAATTCGATAAAAATAAATTGATATGTATGAATAAATGAAAAAATAAATCAATAAATGCAAATAATTGAAAATAATTCAATGAAAACTGAATGACGCTTGAAATCGGAACGTTGGGATTAACCAAAAAGTATTAATATTTCAAAATGATTTGAATATTTCGATTCGCTCTTACTTTTCGCTTCGGAAAACCGATTTTCACTGGATTTAGACGAAAAAAAACTTCAAGGTCATTAGAAGTTTGATAAAAATGGATAAAAACTGAGTGAATATCCTTGACACGAACGCCCCAACTTGACGATCCAATACGAATCTGATTGACACATACGAAATTCCATTACGACGTTGTCAAGTCCGCTTCGCAGCTATTATTGTGTCAGTCCGCGATCACCGCATTTGTGTACTCAACGTTTATCCTAACTTTACCAATCATATCGAATACCGGCTCGCAACTTCGACAGCATCGATCCAAATTATTAGGAGAATTTATCTGAGAATAGACGCCAATTTGCTGCTGTCTAACTGACAATTAGTGCGCGGCTGCCTATTCAATCGAATCTGCTTACAATTCGAATCTACAATTGTCTCTGTATGTCTGCAGTGGCTTTCAGGAGCAGAAACCTCCGAGGGCGTGTGTGCGTCCCCTAAGAAACAATCATCATCCGTACAGTCGCATTAAGTCCATTGGAACGAGCAATCTGATGCGCGTTCCTTGCTCAAAACACCAGCAAGACTTTTTGGCAACGATACCACGCTCCACGCAAATACCTTTGAGGCAACCCACGCGATTATGACGTAATAGCGAAAGATTCAGCGTGTTTCGATTTTCATTTGAATTCATTTTTTTTACTTCATTCTAGTAATTTTATTTTATTTGTTTAATTTATTCCATTTAATTAAAGTTCTGGGCTTCGTGGCCGATCGACAGGATCGGAGTCACGAAAGGGTTTTAAATTAGTTTCCCAAACGTTTTGCTTCGGATTATAATATTTCTTTCTCCTTGTGATCAATATTTTTTTCGTTTTTTGTTTTTCTCGTTACGCGAGCCTCTCTCCATTGTTCGAATCTTTGTTTCGTTCCTGCCTCCCGAATAGTCTCTTTTTTCATACTTTTTAGTTGCTTGCTCGTGCTCGATACAGAGTCGGAGATGCTTGTTGGATAGAGGCGCAAGGACTATTCGTTATTTTATGAAGAGAACGAGATAGGCGACAGGACGATACCGTATCTTTCAGCTCGACAGCCTTTGTCGTACGTCATGAATTTCAAGGAGAGCATAGCCTCGCGTTAAAACCCTCCGGCATCAAGTTCTCGTAAGGCGACGCACACAACAGGATCAAAATTTCGTCAAGAGTCACATCGCGATACAGTCCGCATGGAAAAAATAAATAATTCTCACTAATTCTCTCATTTTTCTCATTCATTTTCCTTATCTTTGTCCTCCCACTTTCCTTTTATATTTTATTTACAATTTTTACAAAATTCAAACAACTCCGAGCTCTCTGGCAAATAAAATACGAATGAGCCATCAGGTCCTTGGAAAGGATCAACCCTCCGGACATTATGGAACTCCACTTGGAATCCTTTTTTTTTATGAAAAAAAAATGACGAATTTTCTTGTTTGTACAAAAAATAAACATTTTTTTTCTGATACCATTTTTTTTCTCCCCCTTTCTTTAATAATTCTATTCGCCTCAGGTCTCTCGGTTCAGTAATCGAACCATAAGATACACCAGGAGCGTAAAAAGAGTCTGTGGCTTCGCGTTCCATCCGCGGAAAACATTAATTATCAGCATTTTACGTACAACTTACTTTTACGAGTCTCTTATCGAGCTCAGAGCTTCGAGACTTTTATTTTCATACAAATTTCTAAATTTATACACTTTTTAAATAATGTGCACATTTTCCCTTCGGGATTTTCATAACACACTCATTTACTCTCCGTTTACACCGGACAGAATCATCATTAACCTTAATATACATTTTTTGTTGTTGTTAATTCGTCGTTGATTGCGTCGCCTTAAATTACTCAAGTTGTCATTATCCATGCTACAGTTATTTTGGGGCTTAGCCTAATATTGGAACGAGTATCATCGAACTAAAATTTCACCGCAAGTTTCGATACACTTTTGCGAATTTAAGTTGGACGTATTATCGATTTTTCAAATGAAATATTAATTATAATTAATATTTAAATTCAATAAATATTGAATAAAAATATCAAATAGATATTGAAGATAAATTTAATAAGAATATTAAATAAATTTCGAAATTATTGCGTTTCGGAGAGTCTTCTTGGGCAATAGCATTCCAGAAATGATTCATATGACCTTGAAATATAAAATGGCTCCATGGTCTGATGGTCCCATGGAAATTATGACATTCGCAGGGCTCGGAGAGTCGACGAGCTCCGTGGATATTAAAGTGCTACATTTATGCGAAGGCTAATGAAGAAATAAAATGCATTTTTGCCGGTAGGATTTGTACGAGATTTTCATTCAAGTTTAGGTGAAAAGTTTTTATCGCGAATTCACATTTTAGTCAAAGTTTTTATTCACTTAATCGGCTGAGTATAAAGTCTGAGTAAAAAGTGCTCAAGCTTTGTTTGTGGACAAATAATGTGTCACCTGAAAGCATGAAATTAGCACCGGAGCGTCTTCCAGACCTGTCAGACCTGAAAGTATCTTATTCCATGAAAACCGTCACGTACTAATTCGCTTCCACTTCACAGCTGAGAGTGTACAAGCTAAGCCAGTCTCTCCACATTGGCTTTTCTCCAAAATCTGACCATAACAATAAAACTCACCCCGAACCGGCTTACACCCCATAGTTCACTTTATTTCTGCTGGAGTTGCGCACACCCCACTCCCACCATCCCCCCTCCATCCTTTTTTCTTGAAATCTCCCTTTTTGTTTTTTGTTTTTTTTTTTTTTTTTTTTTTTTTTCGAAAATTTGCACAGAAATTTTTTTTTTTCCCCATGAATCTGATATGGGAATTAGGAAAAATAATAGGCACGTCCATAATGATAATTATTAGTCGGGGGAGGTCGAAAAATTCCATGGGATTCGCAGCAAATGCTCTTTTCATCGAGTTACCATGAGAATTTTGAAAAACCCCATAAGTTACGGAATTCATGGGAAATTCCAACTTTTCCCCATGAAATATTATTTTTTCTGATGCTACGAACGGATTTATGGGGAAAAAACATTTTCCCATGATTTTTCACGAAAAGCTCCGCAATATCAAAAGTTTTCTCTTCAAAAGTTGGGAATTTTCGCGATGAGATTGGGATTGCGAGACTTCTTAAGAACTATAATCCGGAGAGGAAATATCGCAAACGTTGAGACTGAGCCGAGAGCGAGTGAAGAGAAAATGATTAAAATATTTTTTCGTCCACGTATTTCGCGATCGTTCAAGAATTCTTAACATAGGAAGGGCCGAAGGAAAATTCCTTGTGAGCTTACGGAAGCAAGAGCCGTGAGAATATTCCAAAAAATTTGCTCCGTCACTGGACCAAGCGGTGGCTGCTCGTAAAAAGAAAAAACAACGTCACGATAGTTGAAAAATGATCCGGAGGCAGGAGCTTTCGGTTTCTAATTTTTTCAAAGTTCCATCGGCCCTTCCGAGATTCCTTGCTGGGTCGAGTCTCATCTCGACGATTGAAATCCTTTGATTTAGATCTCTGAAAGGACCCAGTGGACGGAGCAAACTCTCAGAATAAAAAATGGAAAATAAAATTTGTTATTTTTAACAAATTTTATGTCCATAAAATTTGGGACTGGCGAGATTGTGCCAGAACGTCAGTTGAAAATTGTTTTTTTTTTATCTTTCTAGAAGGATGTCTCAAGATTGATTGACAGTTTAGTAGTTTGGGCAATATTTTCCGATTGATAATTATCGTCAGACGGAGATTCAATGGTGTCGAGAACATTTGCTCTGAGGTCGGCCATGTTAAGGCCGTTTAGCGAGGTTCACGACGGCCTGCCAATGGTACTTTGTCTGGTGATTGTGTGAGTCGTCGATGGACTGTCATGGGCCGAGCTCAATCTCACAACCGAGCTGTGAGGCACGTGCGTGTTGTGGCCGTTATCATTGTGCGTTTTCTCGCCTCCTGTACATCCCATTCTCAAGCCTCTGCCAGGTCCTCGGTTATTACAGATCAACAGTTCGCGCATACCTTTCCGAAAGTTGCGGGAAAGAAAGGCATACAGCAATGGATTCAAACAGGAATTCATGTACGAAATGAGAAACGTCGAGAGAGTAAATATCGTGCTAAAGTCTGAGCCACTGTCGTAGTTCGGATCCCATTGGAGCCAAACAATGCGAGCTTGTTGAGGTAAATTGCATACGGCAAACATTATCACGACGGCTATCAGCATTCTGTAAAACAAATCATAACGCAGTTGTCTCATTGATTCGTCTAAATTAGGAGGGATGAGAACGAACGTGGTCGATACATGAATCCGAATTATTTCGTGGGGGGGGTCATGTAATTTAAAATTCTGAACCAAATTTGGCTCGATGGGAGTGCGAAAATTCAATTATTTTTCATGTAGACGCTGGTGCGATAAATTGGTAAAACGTTGAATTGTATGGAAGAGATTTTGAAAAAATTAGAGAATCTGTAATACACGGGCTAATGAAGTTTTTTAATTGGTTTCGCCAACTCTGACCGGAGCTGAAGTTTGCAAACGTTGGAATGCAACGAAAAAAAATAACTTTTATTGACGATTTGTTCAATTTCCAAAATGATCCGAATTCCTCAAGCCGATATATTTGTTCCGATCGTTTTATCATCAAAATGAAATTTTTAATTACAATAATTAGCTTTGCCAAAGAAAAACACGAATTTCGTTGCATTCCAACGATGAAAAATTCAACGTCATCAATTCTAAGATTATCTCAAACTAAATTCGTCTAGATGCGTCGATCTTTTTTAAAATTTTTTCTAAAGTTGCTGCTGTTTTTGTGAATAAGATGGATGAATTTTACCTGATGACTCCTCGACGTGCTCGCAATGCGTTTTTACTGGATGCGTGAACATGTTGAACTCTGCCATTTCGTGTTCTCGCGACGAGGCCAGGTCTGCCAAAAGCAGCTCCACTTTTCCACAATCCAACTGCGATTTTAGTGTAGAGGCAACACATGAGAATCAATGGGATCAGATAGAGCAATATCAAGTTGACAGCAGCGAGAACATTTTTGTTGTGTTTTTTAATATTTGCGATGCACATTACGTCGATGCTTCCGGAATTCAATTTGTGGGCAATCGTTTCGACGTAAATAAATTTCGGGGCTGCATAAATAGCAGCGAGAACCCATACGACCCCAACGATCGCGCGTAACCGACCTCTCGTTCGCATTGAACGACACTTTATGGGATGCACTATCGCGAGGTATCGCTCGGTACATACCACCACCAAAATCATTATACTCGCCGTGTACGACAACGCGTTAACGAACATGTAAGTCTTGCACAAAAAATCACCCAGAGGCCAACTTGGCATCAGGTAATTCGTCAGCGTTTGGTACACGCAAAATATTCCAACGCAGAGATCAGCCACTGCCAAATTTGCGAGGAAAAAGTTTGTGATGCTCCGCAATTGACGGGAAAATGTCACCACCAGAATCACCACCAGATTTCCTGCAACAAAAATTCAAATACAACGTTTTTAAATCATTCGAACAATTGGCGGACTGCAATATAAATAATCAACTTTGGCAAAGATAAAAATGCACCGAGCTGCTGCATTCCAACGATGCAAACTCCATCCAGAAAGAAGATTCATTAAAAAGTAATAAAAATAGTATGTTAAATATACTTTTGTTTTGTGAATTTGTAAATTTTTGTAAATTTTGTATAAACAAGGTAGAGGAATTTTGAGAATAAGAATTATTATTTGGAATGGATATGAGAGCGAAGGGATAAATTGAGGGAAAAGAAAAAAATGGTTGGATTCTCGGAACGAATTATTTTTGATTTATTGAACGAAAAATACTGGCAATTTTTTTCCTCCGAAGAATTATAATTAGATAATTCCACGTGGAGGTGAAACTGGATCGAATGTGTTTGCAGAAGTGAGCAAGAGATTGGTTGGTGCAGTGATAAGGGATGAGGGCTTGCCAAGTCGTCCTCGTATCTGGGATCACAATCGACAGTCAATTTTTCTTGTTCGAGTTGGCTCTGGTTTGTGGATATATTTTAAAATTATGAGGGATGGTCGGAGAGTGAGAAAAAACTGTGAAAAACGTGAAGAATACAGGTCTGGAAAGAAGAAAAATTGAAACGAGATTTCCAGACGTATATCCTGCACTTTCTATCATCCATTTTAATATAAAGCTCTCTGCAGTCCGCGAGAAAGAAGAGGCTGTGACTAGATGGAAGTTAAAATGAGAAAAGTACAAGAAAGGACAGTACAAAAGATATGACACAATTGGATCAGCCGCTAGGGCGTTTCTTGATGAAATAAAATCAAAATCTTGTCCTCAACTTTTTCCCACATTTTTTCATCTTAATCCACTCCGACTTTGAGCGAGAAGCACTACAGTGTTTACAATTGTTGCAGTTTTTTGCATAATCCGGTATAATGACTTGCCTAATGGAATGTCGAAAGTCAAAGTTTAATCAGCCAGAGTTCCCTTCGGTAAAATTTAATTAATTCGTAAACAGGTTACCCCAGTGGTCACTGGATATACATGAGTATTAATAAAAAATATAGTCAACGTGAAGGATGCAACGTATTCCTTCTCAACAGCTTCGATTATTTATTTATATAATTTATTTTGATTAATTAAAATGAATAAATTAATATTCATTGATTAAAGTCAATAAAAATGATTAAAATAATAATAATTCCCAATTTATTCATTTATTTTTTTATTCATTTACTTTATTTTATTATTATTTCAATGATTATGGTTTTAATAAATGAATGAATGAATAAACAAATTAATAAGTAATTCATTCATTTATTTATTTATTTCTTCATTCGTAGCGTTTGTTCTTCTCGAGGTATGACACACGACAATATAATAATTTTACTCAATTTTTTTAAAACGTTTTAAAATAGTTCTTCACGACCAATTGGCCTTTCTTCCATAAAAGTTTCTAAATCCTAACCACGTGTCACTCTCAGGGGGTGAGCGAAGTGCGCATTCGATTTCGTGGGCTTGCAGATGTTGCTCGGAGTGGAAGTAAGTCAGGCACCTGTAAAGTTCAATTAAACGTCATTAGGAATGTCACTGATAAGTATATCGTAGGATTATGCAATCAGAACGTCCACTCACCGGTCACAGATGAATTTTTTATGGCCACTTTTATTGAGCTGCGAGCCTACGAGACGAGACAAATTTTTAATCCACGCAAAGTGACCCACAGGATTTGCCTCCCGTTGATCTTCGATGTAGACAATGTTTACGTGTCTCTCCCTTTTGTTTTTGGTCAGGCGCATCGGTAGAATTTTATCCTGCACGGGGGTATACACATTCACAGAAAGATCGTTCAGTTGCTCAAACCTTTCGATCTGGTCCAACGCCATTGGGAAGTTTATACCCCTTGTGTTCAACACTCTCTCGTAATTTGGATACGACGCCGTACGATCGGCATGTAATTTCGACGGGTACAAAGCGGCGACCACTGCCCACGCGAAACACGCTTGATCGCGTGATTTAACATTTATAACCGCTCGCTTCATCATTATCTTCCTTGGCATATCAGTGTGACACCCCCCACGCACTGAATTATAGTTCTTCATAGTTGGGGCTAAGTTTGATCTTGATACCCATACATATCCACTTTCAGGATCCTCGACTTTGGCCGGCGATCCTAACTTTGGATGAACAAACAGTTCCTCATAGGAGTCACTAAGATTTGATGTTTCAACGAGTTCCACATGCTCGACATTTACACTTTCAGGAATCTGATGACCTCCTACGACAAACTTAGCATCAAGCTCCATAGTCGTCACTTTAGCACTTTGGTAGTCGCTGACAGAGTCAATCGCATGCTCCACCACGAGTTCCCGCGCTTTTTGTAACGACCCACGTGGTATCCTCTGACCTTGACCAATCACAGCCCCAGTCGAGAAAAGTTTGCTCCATGCAGCAACGATTGCTCGCCATGTCGATCCAAGGGTCCTGGCTTCTTCGTCAATACAGACGAATCGTTGGCTCATTGTCTGTTTCAAAATTTCCAAACGTCCTATTAGTGCGCTGAGGGAGTCACGATATCCTGCGCTCAAACGTTTCAATGAAACTTGCTTGTTCAATGATTTCATCACTGCGTCACACTGTTTTTCCCACGATAAATATTCTCCGGAGTTCTTAAGTGAGACTGCCCGCTCACGCAGCGATTTTTCAGCGGCAATGTTAGCAGCACGCGACATGTTGAAACTCGATGCGAACTCTAAGGGATCGTCTATCAAAATGTAGCTATTTAGGAAGAACCTCAATGTCCAGCCATTCAGTTTTTGTTGGCACTCTCATGGAGGGGGCATTTCAAAGTTGGGTAGGGAAAAGCCTCAGAGCAGGTAGACTAGAGGCAACGAAACCGAATGGGATATAGGACAAAGCACCAGCTGAGCGGTCCCTAAAACTAGTACGTCCCGTGCTTCCCGATTCCGCCACTAGCGGCGCCCTGTACTCATGGCTTATATATCTATATACATCATACTCAAAATAATAATAATAGCACAAGTGTATAGGTTCTTTTTAGACAATCTTAAGGAGGGTGGCTACACCCAAAACAATGCCGCCATGTTAAGGGCATAGGAAAATTCCAAATTATTAGAATTTTATGAAATTTACTATTAAATATAAACATACAAATTTTCATCATTTTTTCTTTTACATAATTTTCGAATTATCAAACACTACAGTTTACACGCATAAGCATAAGATTAAACTCAAATTATTCGACGATGATGTAGACGAAAAAAAAAAAAAAAATTCAGTCATGGTATTTGAGGCTAAATTATATTATCACCAGATTTTATTACATTCTTATGATATTGTCGTATGTAGCGAGCCTCGTTAATAGTTTTCATTTCAAGTTTTCATCCAGATTTCTGTTGAAGAGGTTGGATATTTATTCATAATTTTGTTCAGTAATTAACAAATGAAATGAAAACAAACGTGTGGATATCGTAAAGGAAAAGGCACAGAAATGCCTCGAAGAAGGGAACTAAGGAAGTCAAGTATAAACGAAACGGAAGGAGAAAGACGGAGCCAGGCCCGAGTATCGGGCCACGAGCCAAGGAGAGGGACAAGTATAGCTCAGTCTCACTCTCGCGTTCCATCTGTAGAGTGAGGGCCAGCTGGGAGGGGGAAAGGGATAGGTTTGCAGCCGGATCGGTTCTTTGGGGGAATTTGTCTCTGTCAAAACTCTTTTATTTACATTTCTCTCTGATCCTCTCGAAATCAAACTTTTTAATACTTTTTTCGTTGTTATTTATCTAATGAGTTTGTTGGATTAAAAAAAAAGTTTAACCGGATAGGAATTTTCGTGTCTCGATATACCGATTCTAGCCCACGTCTCTCGTTTTATAAAAATAACATCTTTCCGGATTCAAAAAGATGCAGAGATCGATGAGGATAACTCATCGACCTCTCCTACCGAACATCAAAGACAGCGAAAAGCGATGATTCATCCATTTCCCCCACCAAACATCAAAGAGATGCCGACACCGATAAGGTTGACCAATCTAAATGTTTCTCCCTTTCTCTCATTAAGGATCTTACGTGAGACTGACTTATCTCTCCTTCCGGCGCACTCTCGCTCCTCTGAGATACGACCTGAGTTATAACCGGGGTAGTCTCCATTTTCTGCTCTTCTACTATTTTACAATTTTAAGTTTTTCTTTCATTTAATTTATCTTACCTTTGCCCACGGTACCTTTTCCAGCGCATAATAAACAAATTCATTCATTCATTCATCTAAAAGTAAATAGATAAATAAATAAATAAATAAGTGAATAAATAAATAAATAAATAAATAAATGAACGAGGTCTTTGATCGAGAAATGATAAAAAAATAATTTCAGTTTGATTAATTTAAAATGGAGAAACCGATAGAGAAATATTTGCATTTGCGTGTGATAAGCCTATGAGCAGCATGAAGCGACGATCCTCCGGTGCAGCTTCGCTACGATCAATGCGTGTTCACGGTGGTCGGTTAACGTTCCTGTCGGCTATACGTTAACTTCGTATAGTCATAAATTTGCACGCTTCGGGAGCACCAATAACAAGAGCTTTTTGGATCGTCATAATAACAATAGGCCAAGGGTCAATTGTACAAAAGCATAATACTCCTTGCAATCACACACACTCGCCTATTTTCGTGTGTACTTGTTGCTACTATTGTCATATTAAGAGGATTTCAGCCCTTTGGTAAAATGCCAAAAGCTCTGGAGATTCTCTGCTCCCCGCAAAGTGATCTTGTTTTCCTTCAAATCCTTATTTTCGTGCTGGAGCTTTCGAATCCCAAAAGGACATTATGCAAAAGAACATCGCATGGAAACAAAAATTAGCTTGTTCCTCTTCAAGTGATACAATAAACAAATAGATGAATAAATGAACAAATGAATAAATGAATGAACAAATAAATTAATAAATAAATAAATACATGAACAAGTAAATATAAAATAAATTAATAAATAATAATGAAAAGATTAAAACAATAAGTTACGAGGTTCATGATTACCGATTCTTTTTTTTCTTTTCATTTCCTGACGATTCCGTTTTTACTATAAAAATTAATAATAAGGAGCAGCCCCAAAGATACGGATGAATAAATAAATATTGATGTAACGTGGTCGCGACAAGTTGTGGAAACAGATCGACACACTTCTCAGGTTCTTGCGATGTGTATACGATTCCTTGAAGGGTGCTTTATCGATTTTGCCCTCGTGAACTGGAGAACTGCGAACTGTGATTGTTGAAAAGTTTAATTCGTACAAAAACGAACGAGCCTTAGTAAGAAAAACGAAGAAGTAAAGGAAAACACGAGTTACGCCAGTTACGATTGGACTCTTGTGTGCCTAAACTTTACACCACCGCTTCCCTGGCCACCAGTATTTTTCTTATTTACTATCTGTGCATTAGCAATGCCTCTGTACATATAAGACGACATTGGTGTCCAGACATGTGGAGACGAGACCAGAAGATGTTTCAATATTTATCGAATCCATTTAAAACTTGCCATTCCGCTTCTATTTTTTCAAAAGACTCATTTGGCCTGAACATAAATGGAAAAATCATCCAAAATTATTCATTCATTTTATTTATTTAATTCATTGAATTTATTAATTTTTAAAATTTTTTTCATTTACTGTATTTATTCTATTTATTTTATTCATTTAATTTATTTAATTTATTTAATGCCCAGTATTGCCCATAATATTTATTCTATTTGACTTTATTTATTTATTTCCCTGGAGAAAACGAGGGCGTATGAGAAAATGAATATTTCAACGTATTTAAATATTTTTATGATATTTGAATCAAGGAACGAGTCCCGTCAAGGTCGCCTTATCGATATGGTTGACATTTCACAGAGCGAGCAGTCCGGATAATTTGAAAAGTTAAAATCAACATCGATAACATATTTTAGTGAGAAAATATTTTCTTTTCAACGATGCCATTTTAAAATCTATTTTTTCGTACGTAAAAGCTACACGATTTTTTGTCCAGCGTGAAATATTTTTCGGATACTGCTTAATTAACAGGATTCTCTTGGATGTTTTATAACAAAGCATGATGAAGTCGCATTCGTTGGACGTTTGATTACGGAACGAAGAAGAAAAAAAAAATAACAACGAGAAATCAGGGGAGAATGTGAGAATGAAGGAAATTTGAAATTGTTATGGGGAGACTAATCACCCCGCCGTGGATTTCTCGAGTTGTGGACGAATCCTTCAAATTTCAATATCATCCGGGAGCTCCTGCTATGAGTATGTTAACATTACGTGACGCTCGAATGCAGCCGGAAAGTAGTAAAAGAATTTAATAAAACTGTAGAGTCCGAGAGCTCGCCGAGCCGGTCCGGAGAGCAAGATTAAAGAACAAAAGCTCCTCATGGTTATTCCGAGCTCGGCACTACGAACAATTAAATCAGTAAAAAAGTGTTTTTTTCAGGAATATAACGAAAAATTCATTAGCCAGAGACGATTCAATCCATTATTTTCTTTTCGCATCGTCATATTATCTTTTCACACATTAACTTGATTTAAAAAAAAATTTATTCACAATAATAATTAAAAATAAAAATAATTATAATAATTATATTTGAACAAAAAAAAAAGATAATAAAACTTGCATCTTTGATAATAATTTAAAAAAAAAAACAAATTGGTGTAATTTCTCAACCAGTTAGGAAGCTCCGAACCCAAAGAGATATAAAAAATGTATGAACGAAAAAATAAAACTTCATCTTCGCCAAAGACAATGTTTGTGACCAGGTTTTAGTACAGAATTTTCATTAGTTAATTAGCACAATTTAAATTATGCAAGCTCGCCGCACGCAAACTTTCCCAGCGACAGGCTTGAGCTCTCTTTTTTACCAATAAAAAAGAAAAGTGCAGGTTATAACTGTAACAAATGCAGTGCATATGCCGAACACAATAGCACGCAATTTGCTTCATTTGTGCACGATCTCGGTCTCCCGCAAACTCGCCATGCACTACGCCCTCTCGGTATACCGTGCAACTTTATATTTCAAACTAACACGAATATTTCTGTCTGCTTCGTTAAGTATATATTTGCGTCTCAGATTCAATTATAAAGACTCCGGAGACGTGTACTGCGGGTGCCCGGTTGGTGCTCCAGAATTGCAGAGACAACATTTTTCAAATAATCCTCTCGGGAGGCTCCTCTCGTTCGGGGAACATCGAGGGATAAAGAAAATTCGGGAACGTCGCGAAGGTACAGAGCGACGAAAATGTCAGGTGGACGCGACAGCGGAGACGCGAACGAATTTGATCAACAAAATGAAAAGTTAATCTACGCTCAGGCATTCTTGTACGAGGTCCCAGCGATTTTTCATTGTGTGTTTGTGCAATCGCAGAAATTTAACCGTCCCTTTGTTTTTTTTTTTTTTTTTTTTTTTTTCGAGGCGAATTGTGCGAAGTGAGGGACGAAGAAAATACGAAAAAAAAAAAAAAAAATATATATGTATGCTTTGCGTAATTGGAAAGTTTGTTCTGTTCACAAAGAGTTCGGAATCGCGCTCGAGGCAAACAAGTTTTCATCGAAAATTGTAAATTCTTGGCTTTCTGTCGGCGCCCAAAGCTTACGAAAGGCTTCAGAAGTTGGCGCGTTTTCCGAGCCCACACACAATTCTCATTCTCGGCCACTATTTCGCCTCATTTTCTAATTTGTTTTTTTCTTTTTTTTTTTCTACTTTCCTCCTCCATTATCTCTCACACTGTCCACGCTGCCGACACACGGACGCACACAAACGAACGACATGGAGGAATAAAAGAATGAGGAGAAAGACACGAAGAAGAAGAAAAAAAATTCCTGAACACTGTGATTTTCTGCATTTCACGGAATTTTCAATTTACTGCACGTCAAGTGCTCGCGCAATCCTGTCCCCAGGGACAACCCCGACTCCTGGCTAACCCGCAGGCTGCGAGCTCTTTCACGCCGTTTCCTCTACAATCTTTCGTCACCATTCATCCACCTTCAACGGGCTTTTCGACACACACGTGGCCTCAGGCTTATCACGAAACTACCTCGTATGTGACGAGATACAAAAAACTCGAATTACATCGTTTCCGCATCTGGCTAACCCATCATCGACCGGAATGGCCAAAAAAAAAAAAAACAAATTCTACGTGACTAAATCTTTATATTTCTCTGTCCGATCAACCTCCATTGCAATTTCCTCATAAAATATTTCTGGACTCCGAAACGGTTGGAATTATTTCGCAATTCATTGCAAAGTTAATTAATTAATTATTTATTTATTATTATGTTTATCAAATTATTAGATATAATAATTATTAACTACAACTATGAAATATAATCATTATTAATTATAGAAATTATCAATAATTTTATTAAATTATTAAATATTTTAAATATATTAATATTAATGATTTATTCTGTAAATCTATCCTTTTAGCTGTGGAACAGGCAATTTATCCTTCGTTGAAAATGAAATAATTTCTTTCGAAAGTTCCGACAAAGCTGATAAATCCAATACTAATAGCTCGTAATATTCCCAATTTCTAAAACTAACTAAATTAATCATCCGGAGTTCCTTTCTCTACGTTAACATCCGGTTGGTGGATTATCCAACGTATTAATGGCTTCTCGACGTCTCAAATCTTTATCTTCTCTCATCCGCTTATCGCTGGCAACTACTCTCATTGTTGCTCTTCTTCATGGGCAGTCTATCTACTCGTTCGTTTACGAACAAATAACATGACCTCGACTGCGTTCGTGCTCATAGAAATCGAAGCGAAGGAATTAAATGTTGAGCGTCAATTCTCCAACAATATTGGTAATTGCTTCTCTCTGTAGCACGATTCTCTCTGTGTGTGTGTGTGTGTGTTTGGCTTAATCATGTCGCGTGGTTTCGTCGGAGCTTGCAAATGGACAATGAACGTGTACAACATCTTTTCTATTGCGCATTGCGGTTCTTTCACGAATGCTGCTTACGTGAACACTCCACGATATATGTCGAGCGATATATACAAATAAAATATATATGTATTCACACAATCTATTATTTCCTGTTAGAATCTGCTGCTGCGTTCGCTTCTTCTTAGTTTTTCCTCACTTTTTTTGCTATACAAACTGAGCAGCTGTTAGTGCATCGAAAATTGTGTATTCATTGGGTGCTACGAGTTTGATGGCCAAAGTTTATCGTTCCGGAAGATAAATTCGTTGGATAATTCAGGTTTGGGACGAGAGTGATTAAGGAGGGTGGGGCTACACACAATATATATATTATGAAAAATGTTGTTGAAGGCGAAGGAAAATTCCAAATTATTCGAATTTTATGAAATTTTTCAACATTTTTCTTATACACAGTTATTTTAATAATTAAACACTCGAATAACTAAACCTGAATAATTAAAAACTATTTCAATACTTATTCATTGAATGACAAGAAATATTTCGTCTTTTCGAATAACCAAGTTAGATTTAAATAAATATCAAATTTTATTAAAAATAAATGAGATTTTTATTACGTTCAAATCAAATTTGTATTTATTTTGAACGATTAAGTAGATTTTTATATTCCATACATGAATTTATTATTTGGAAAAAATAAATCTCTGTTGGATTGGTATTTAAATAAATAATAAATTATTGACGAAAAATGGAAAAAAAAATGGTGTCATTGTATTTGATGCTGAAGAATATTATGACGAAAATGTATAAAATTCTTATAATATTTTCGTAAGTAGCCAAGCTCCTTAACGAATTATGGAGAAGCAGATGTTACTATTATTTAGATAATGTTGAAAAGTGTATTTTTGAGTTTGGAAAATGCATGAAATAATATACGGAGCGGAGAAGGTGGGAGGGATGAAGTTTCAGTAGTAAAGGTCTCTATGGGGTCAGCCTACTGCATTTTCCATTTTCCATACACTCACCGAACGCGGAGGCGAGAACTGTGCAAGTTTTGCATTTGGAATGATCGTTCGTCGAGCACTTTGAAAAACATGATAAAGGAGCTCCGTAAAATATCGATACAGAGATGTTCTTTGATGGTCGATGCAGGAGTAAAATATCTTGTTCCTTTTGTATGCGGAGAGAGGCTGGAGAAAAAATCGGAAGAAAGGGAGATAATGGAAAGGCAAAAATGGGCAAGCTACGGGTATCGTTCTGCCTCGAATATGGATCCCGGCAGGGACAGGATAAAAGATTTCTGATGAGAGGTCATATGTCGAATTTTCGAGCTTCTGAGGTCAAACGTATTCGAATGGAGCAGGAGAATCGACTTGATTTTTATTTTATTTATTACAACGAAAGGAAAAGGAAAAAAATAATAAAAACGAAAAAAAACTGGAACGTATTGGTTTTTGAAATAAATAAATGGCAGAAAAGGAAAAAGGATAATGTTTGGTTTGCTTGGTGTCTCGAAAGATCGGGCCAACTAGAAGAAAACATGGAGTATTCGATGCTCGAGATTAAAAAATAATTGCCAGGGGCGTAGCTAATTAGTGGCGTACATTTAAAGTTACGTAATTTAACCGGCGAGCAAGGCAGTGCGGCAAAGTTGGTCAATTTAGTAAAACATCACTGATGCTTCTTAAATCACCAGTTTTGCCTCATTTTCAAATTTATAGGAATTTTCGGTAAAAGGAAATAATCAAATTGGACATAAAAAACTTTGATCCTCGTATTGCTCGTCGGCCAAGGGCATTCCTCTTTTAAATTTCTTCTCGTAACTTTGCTACAGATCCTCGGAGCAAACGACCGTTTCTCAATATTCAAGTCAAAGAAATTTTCTGTCAATATATTCTTAAGTATTTTTTTCATAAATTTGTTTTTCTGGGTGTGTATCTGAATCCCATGCTCATGCATGTAAACTTTGGTGTTGAAGAAAAATCTCAGCAAAATTTGTATATTTATTTTTTATGTTTTTTCGAGTTTTTCTATGCTTTTAAAATGGCAACATTGTTGTGTACAGCGAGCCTCCTTCGAAAACATGTTTCTCATTCTCGAAAGGTTAAAACTGGTTGCACAAGAGTTTTCCATTATTGTTTCGATGCCTTTAAACTCTTGCGTCTTCTCTGGACGTAAGCTACCGCGAGATCTCAGTAGAGCAAGTCAGGACAGGCCGATGTCGTTGTGCATGTAATAAGAATTGTATATTTCTCTGATGCAGAGAACTCCGAGTCTTTCTCAGCATTTCAAGCCCTCCAAATGCATCGCAATTGCATTCTCGGTATTTTCCGGTCCAGAATCTTTTATGATGCAATATTGAAAATCTTTGTGCTCCTTTTTCCAAACTTCTCTCACTGGAGAACGTTTTTGACGAGAACCTTTTCAACTGTAAACATCGGCGAACTTTTCAAAACGAAACTGCACTTGAAATAAAAATTATTGTCGCCTCGTGCTATGTGCGGGGGAGTGTACAATGAGAAAAAAAAAAACATTTTATTTATAATGAACTTGGTCCTTTTCGCCAACCATTGGTAAACTGTTAAAAAAAATGGTTAATGTCTTAATAACATGTTTGTTATCAGGATCGAATTTCAAAAAAATTCTAACAAAATGGATGAAAAAAAAAGGTTTGACCTTGAATCGTGAATCCACTGTGTCGATAGGATCCAGCGCTCGCGTCTGACTGCACATTGATACGTTTCACTGGGCCTTGGAGCCAGGCGTTGCTAATGTACGCCACGAGCTCAAGGCAAAGTGCTTGAAATTTTTTTTATTATTTTCGCTTGATAATTGAAAGCTTTAAGTTCTTGAAAGCACAAGATAAAACGTCGGCTGCGAGAGGTTTCGTTGTAAAAAGGCGAAAAAACGGTAGAAAAATTGATATTAGAGTGGTCGATGCTCTGGCTGGAGTAGAAAATCCATGAATACGTAGAATGTGGACGGAGGCTTAATCGATTTTAACGAGAATACCTTTTTGTTGGGCGAACACATGAACCTGCAAATTAAACGGTTGGCTATACCAGCGAGGAATAAGAATGGATATGCCTCTCAGGGATTCCATACACCGATTCCAGTTTCCATTTACTTTTTATGAGCCTCTGTGTCAGCATTTTTATGGGACTAGCTTTTGCTAACTGTTCCGGATGAGCTTATACCGAGCAAGAAGTAACCTAACAAATTTGCCAAGCATTTAACACGATTCACTCCGATTAATCAACTTCGCTCAGCGGCTGCTCACGTACGCGACGTTTACTCAAACTTCCTTAGACTCTTGTCAAAGAAAATTTGATGCCAGACCGGAAGGAGAGTCCTGGGATGTGCAGCACGACGTTTAATAGATTTTTTAATCGAATCGAACAATTTATTATATTTTTTTCCCGTTCGATTCGTCGGGAATTTAATTTTTATTAATTAACTACATATTGATTATATAAATGTATTGTGTTTTTTTTTCCCTATGAGGAACGATAATGTTTCGACGTTAATAACGGGGGACGTTTCTTCCGGTTGGAACGAGACGGAGCTATTCAATATTTCATTTGCTGTGGGCTCGAAGGACTGCGGGGAGAATTTATCTCCAGTTGTTGCCACACGAAAGTTCGCAAAATATTCTTGCTGGTTTTTTTTTTTCCAAACTCGAGTAACCTGCTCGCGGTACTTTTCGCAATTTAAGTGACGCGGAGGATAAGAGTTTGCAATAAAGTTTTGGTGCGGAGGATTTTTTTATGTCCTTCATTCCGAGGCTCCTGATGGCATATCAACGCTTCACAAACGCTCATTCCATTAGCTTGCCTCCGTCGTAGCAACGTCCAGTCTCAATAATTCGATATAAAGTCCATTTGGCGATATTGCATTTAAATTGCGTCAATTTGAAGCCCGAAATTCACGATGAATCTGCGCCAGTCTATTAACGGATCTCTGGCTTGGCCTATAAAAGGCGAAATGGATTGACAAAACTGCTTTCCGCAAATATGAGTTATCGATCCTTCACATCCTCTTCAATTTCGAGACTTTCTACGACCACAAACGGAGCTGAGCTTCTTGAATTAATGGAGTGAAAAAAACGAAAAAATTCTCTGTGAACATTCTGCAGACTGGAAATGCAATTTATATTTTCCGATTATTTATACATTTTTCAAAATATTTCATATTTAAGAAATTTATATTTTATATTTCTGCATTTTTTTTCTTCTTTTATTCATTTTGACTATTAGGCAGCTAATGGAGGAGCTAATGAGAAAATCTAAACTAGTTCTCATGTTTTTTCTGATCAACATTTACTTTAGTCCTTTCGTACATTTCTTAATCTTCATAGTTATCAATTTTATTGAACTTTCTCTCTGCTGCTCACTGCAGAGCTCATGGCCATCCCTTAGCTCGTACTTTCTACCGTTTCTCCTTTCAATTTCGCACTCTCGTTCTTCTTTTCCTTCAGTTCCTTTTTCCTACTCTCTTTTTACTCCCGGTACTTCTTATTCTCATTTCTCTTATTTTTCTGCCTTTATATTTCTCCTTCGTCCTCGAATCTAATGTTTAATTGTCCGTAATCCCCGTCTGCGCGTTCGACACGTACATATTTTATAATTGAACCGAATACTCTTGGCAATTCCTTAATTATCATCCAATAATTATTCTCCGTCGATCGTTTTTTTCTGGGAATTTGTGGCGGGCGAACCGACTAGCCATGAGAACGAGAAAAAGATTTAAACTTAATCGAGTTTCGAATTCCATTGGAGATACAAAAGTTTTCCAAAAAATTTAAATTCATGAAAATAATGAATCACGAAAAATTACGATTCGCTCGGTCATTCATAAGATCGCTAATTATTATTCATTTATAATTTCTTATTAATATGAAATATCAAATATTGATTTATTCATTAATATTAAATATTAAATGTGTGAATTTGAGAGAAAAAAAATTGCGACGCAATTTCGTCGTTTAAGTTGATAATAATGTATTTTTATGAGATATTGTCAATGGTCGAGCTCGTAGACACGAGCTGATCAATTTATCCAACAGCTGTACCAGAGAATAACAAGTTTCGTGCAAGTTGTTGCACTTTGCGGAGAGGCTCCATCTCTCGGGAATATTTCGACAAATGAGATTACCTTTTCCCATTGTGCGCGTGTCTCTCCCTACATCTTCGTCTTTTATGGCTTTTTTGTCCCGGACCTTTTTAAAATTTATTTCATTTGCCGCTGCTCTTTTATCGATTCCCTCGGCGGAAAGTGCACATCCAGTGTAAACAGAGTTATTTTAACTCGAGCCAAGTAAACCGAATGATTCATCCGGTTTTTGGGAAGTCTCGATCGCGCGTCAGACGAAATCGAAGAGAAAAAGGAAAGCGCATTTTTGTTGCTCCCATTTTTAAGGCAAAAATTTGTCTGTTTTTTTTGTTTCTTACTTTAAAGAGACGTGAGAGCAGCTGATACGTTAATTTTTTAAATTCTCTTGTTCGGTGCGAGGAGGCAGTGAGGATGCGTCTGATGTTTGTCCATTTAATAATGCATATTTGGGGCCAGGACATTTGCACACATGTCTCTGTATGAAAGAGCACAGGGAAAATGGCTTTTCCCATACGGTTGGCTAGCCGACACAATGAACCGGCCGAATAATTGAATTGCATCAAAATTCTCGGCGTCCAAGATCTAATCGATGTTAACCATGCCGGACGCATTGCAGCTTCCCCTACGCTTTTTCACACAGCAACATCGTCTATTAACTATTTAATGAAAAGTTATGGTATTTATAGCGAAGCCTGTTTTGGAAAATTGACAAAAATTGAGTTCGCTCGTTTTCGGTTCAGTCGATCCGGGAAAACATACATTTAATATACTTGACACGTGATCGCAGTGACACGAAGCTCTGCTGGCGGCTTTAGGAGGCTTTAAAGTTAACAACTAATGGAGTTAACAACTAATTAATAAAAAGTTGACAACTAATGGAGAGCACTCGTCTTGACTCTCTTGGAGATAAAAAAGAGACCAATAACATCATTTCTGGCTCTGGAATGATTTTCCACATTGACCGAATTGGTATCTCATCAAAATTTCATTCCAAATGAAATTCCAGTCTGCCTGAATCATCTCTCAGCATTAATGCGTTCTATGACTTTCTCGTTGCTCAACTCGCAAGCAAATTGGCCAAACCATTGCGTATGTAACGAACGACGCTGCCCAAACGCCTCACTCACTCCTTATTTTTCTCGTACAATTCACCAGGCTCGACCACTCGAACAAATTGCATCAACACCTTCGAGTCACAAGAACTTGCATGTGGTTTTTCGTAAAGGAAAACCTATTCCCCTTGACATAAGGACCAAGTCTCTTCATCTGAATATTTTCGCCTAGAGATTATACGTTTTATCTCTCACGTCAATAAATTCATTAGGTTTCCCCTCATTTTTCTTGTCCAGCCGTTTTAGCTTTCTCGTTTTTCCCAAAAATGCATTATAATTTTTACTTTTCCCAATTCAAAGAAATTCATTGATGAATGAATTTATCGATTTATTAACAATTTATTAAACATTTATTTAAATAAAAAAATGTATTTACGATGAATAAATAATAATCTTTTAGTACTTTTTAGTAAATCTTCGTTCTGGCTGTATAACTGAATGCTATGCTCACGCATGTAAACTCTAGTTTTTCAATAACTCGAAAACTATGTAGAAATATATATATTTTTTTCTTCATTGGAATATTTAAATTCAATACTAAAGAGTTTGCTCACGAAATTTCATGAAATTCTAATTAATCTCGAATTTTCCAATGCTTTTGAGATGTCAACATTGTTGTGTGCCACCCTCCTTAAGAATAATTGTTAATTTAACTGCTATAAAAGTGGTATGATACACAGGGATGAGGTATTTTTGTGGCACATCGTAAAAGAATGGCTGGAGGTAACACAGTGATCGTTTAGTAGTCACGTTCAGAATGAGACAGGTTTACGAGGAAGGGTGCAGTCTGAGTGGCTACGTGCACGTGCCCCATTTAAGGTGTAGACGATGCAATTTACACAAGAGTAATGTGAGGAAATACGTTATTTAAATCTACCTGTATACATAACTTTGGATGATTTTAAAAAAAGTAGCTAAATATGGAAGAAACAGTTGGATCAAGAGTTGTTGTAATTCATCTGGCGCTTTGTTTTTAAGAGTAAAGAAGATAAAATAGGAGTGAAAAAGTAAAGACACAGACTGGCTCGTCCTTCAGTATTCCCTCGAGTATTTTTTCTGTTGATTGTTTCCTCGGCCACACGGAAATAATGGACTCTTTTTCTGTGTACAGTTGACTCTTGGATATGAAAGATCGAGTGCAGCCAGAGATTAAATTCACATTCGGGTCTAACAGGCTCCGACAAAGTTGAAACAAATTCCGGTCCACAGTTTTTCACGAGCATGAGAAATTCTATGGTAATGTAATATCCAGAATAACTACGCTTCATTAAATTATATAATATGGTTGTATGCGAGAAATAACGATCCTGGGACTTGCTCAAGTTGGAATGCGAATTTATTCCAAACATTCTTCGTACAGCGGGGCTCACTTTGCTGCACCTCATCATTTCTACAGACTTTGCCGATGCTTTTATACTGCCCCGACAAATTACTCTTTCTTTCTCTTCTCGAATCCACTATTTCTTTCAAACTTTTCATCCATACGACCAACTTTTATCTATTGAATTTACAAAAAAACTCATTACTCCGTAGCTATTAGAATTTCATCAAATTTGCTCAGCATACTCCTTAGTATTAAATATGAATATACTCATTTTTCAACATTTTTCTTCTACATCGTTTTCGTGTCATTTTTCGAGAGCCAAAAAATAAATAAATTAATGAATAAGTAGATAAATAAATAAATATAGGATTCAGATCGATGATATATTTAGCGTGTTGTGGATTCAAATAATTCGACAACAATGTAGACGAAAAATAGAAAAAAAAATGGTCTCAACGTATTTGATGCTAAAGAATATTATGACCAAATTTGATGAAATTCCAATCATATTGTCGTATGTAGCCAACTTCGTTAATATTGGTTCGGAGTTACAGCGTGGCGCTAACTTTGCAGAAGACCGTATGAGACGCCGGTCAGCAAAACAAGCAACAAAAGTTCACTTATTCGTCCCATCGAGTTCCTTCGAGTTTCCTAAGCAGCTCAACATTAATTCCTCTATCTTGTCTTTTCCTTCTTTGCCATTGAAATTCGGCTCCTCCACAGAGAAGGAAACTGCTTGGGTAACCCGGACTGACTCAGCCGGGTAACGGCTGCAATTTCCATTTCTTGCCACAAATGGAGACGGGCATTGAAATTCGTTGACCCGCAATCTATCAGCTCGTAGCTAGAGAATCCGTAGAATCTTGAAACAAGAACAGCCACAGGTCTAGTTTAGTCTCATACGAAATAAATAGCAGGGATTGGTAAATCTTTGCCATAGCTTTTCCATCAAATATCATGGAATTGAAATATTCATAACGATTAACATTAAAAATAATAATTAAGCTAGGAAACTATTAAATTTCGAAAAAGTAGTGAATTATTCGAGTCTCCGGGGATGCGGCGCTAGTTTTGTGTTTGTGAATCGAGAAATGTTGTTCGATAATGCTGGAAAATCCGTGAGGAATGAGGTGAGTTTTAATCTCGCGCGGTATTCGGATCGTGAAACATAAAACTGGGAGCAAAGTTTCGGAGGCTCGACGGAATTCGTTCATTAAAATATCAATCCTGAGAAAATTCTCGGGGCAAAAAAAATTGCGAGCTATTTTTAGTGACTGGTAAATCTTCCGAGAGGAAAATTTTGGCGAAGAACAAATGGTTTGGTTTGCGAAAAGTTGATGGTCCGTCGGGGCGTGTTTATTTTAAATCTCCATTTAGCACATGGCCTGCCGAGGCTCCGGTGCATCGACCGCTCAGCCTTGACCGTGGATCTGCATACCGAGGATGAGCGAACCTCCAAAATTTCGATGATTCGATGATTTTTTTAAAATTTGCTATGAAAATCGCGTTTTTGGAAAGATGCGATCGATCGAGAATGCAATTGCATCGATGCACCAAAACGGAGTTACCGAATTCTGGATGCATAACTGCGGAGATAATAATAAGAGCGATGAATGCCTGAACTGTGAAGACTTAATGCCCGGATTATGCGAATAAATTGCGGAAGGAAAGTCCCAACGGAACGCTCCGATGTCTCCTCGACCGATAATAATCTCTACCGAGAGATCATGGTAGCTCTGCATATTGGGAATGCTGCTCATTTGCACTATAAATTCCCCGACGACTTTTCCCTGTAGGCCTTGGCCATGTGACATTAAAGCTCCGTCATAATATCGAGAGCGAACACAGACGTTATAGTATTTATAACTCACGGGCCCGGGAAGTCACGTGAGAATTAAAAAATGGAGTAACTGGATGATCGAATAACAAAAATGCATAATTGAGCCTGTTATGAATTTTTCATCGAATATTTGCAAGTTTAGGCAAAAGTTATCGTTAGACTGGAGAATAAAAGGGAAATTGAGGTTTGAGACTTAATGAGAATGATGCTCGTAGAGATTATGCTGAGAAATAGGAAGACGATAGCGTATGCAGGCAATGAGAATGTAGAAAATTGTGCCGGGGAGAAGGACGAAGTGAGTAACTCTTGAGCGAGGACAGATAGGTGAAAGCTAAGACGAAGATCAGAAAATTAAAGCGTTCGTCGAAAAGTTTCGAGCTCTAGGATCAGCCGTAAGAGATCGGATTATAGGAGGGACTGATCGCGTTCGTAATACGAAGCGGCCCGAGCCAACTTTCAAAACTACACCAAGCTGCCTCGCTCCTTTTTTTAGTTCGTTTTCTCTATCTCTTTGAAATGATATTTCCATTGGGCTGTTGCCCCGAAGCGTTACCTTCGCCGAGATATTTCATTTTTTTTTCACTTTGGTTGCTCCCCTCGAATCCCCTATTTTTTCCAACCACGTCATTTTGACATAAACATTGAAAACCGTTAATCAATTTCCATTTGCATGAGATTGGAGCCTCCACGGTTCAAATTAAATGTCGAGCTGATGGTTATTATGTAGAGAAAAGTGCTGAGCGAGGTGCGTTGTCATTGCACAGATAAAATGTATTCTTTTTCGTGAGGATCGTGAGACCCGATGAATAATAACTGAAGAAAAGTGAGAGAGCAAAAAAAAAAAAAAGTTAGGAGAAGTGGATCGGCGGAGCTTTTCTCTGACGTTGAGAACGCGCCGGGTTAAACCGAAAACTTTTAGCAGCATAATAACCTCGACCGAATCATCTCGTTGCTTGGATCAAGCAGTTGAAAACTTGTTCATTTTGCCATTCTTTCATTCTTTTCCTCATCGCAGACTTTATTCGGAACTCACGGTGTTTTCTTATTTCTCTCCACTTTTGCTACGATCCCACTACGAACGATAATTTTAAGTACTCTCGGCTTGATTCCTCCACTCCAAAAGATTTTTGCACCTCCAATCATTTTTTTCTTCTTTTATTTATCGTATTTTCATTTATTCAGACTCCTCGGAGTTTCTCAACGGCATCATTTATTTTACACAGTACAAATTTTAGTCGTAATTCATTCTCGATTAACGTGACACTTGAGAGCATAAGAAAAATCGAAATTATTCGAATTTCATGATATTTTATCAGCATTATTTTAAGTATTAAATATCAAGATACTAATTTTTCAACATCGACATCGTTTTCGTGTCATTTGTCAAGCGACGAATAATTGAACAAAAAATTGCGTCATTTGATAGACAAATGAATGAATAAATAAATAAATGGATAAGTGAATAAACTAATAAATAAATAAATTTTTATATGATGTCTCGAAATTTCAACATTATTGGATAAAAGTGGCTCGATTTTCTTAATGACGAGACTGAACCATATGGAGACGGAAATGAATTTTTCTCATTGAGATCGAATTGGTGGGTAGAAAGGCTCTCATGGTTTTTGCGAACGACTCGTTTGAAAGGAGGTTTGTTACGACATGGGAATGTCGTTCGGAGGAGAAAACAATTAAAAATGTCGATTGCTGACTAAATTGGATCTCGAATGAGTTGGAAGTTAAAGGTGGAGTCCAGGGAACACGTATCAGTGGTTCGAGACACATTCGGACTTTGGGATTAAGCACAAAGACAAATGTATCCTGTACATAGGTTTATATAGACGCGAAGGTATGTGCGAGGAAGAATAAGAGTGCAGGCGTCGCAGGAGCCAGTACGTGTGGACAATTGGAATTGGACAGCATCTCGGCCGAAGGACATCCCAATATTCCTTGGATATAGTTGAAGATCGACCTTTCACATCACGCGTCACGAAGAGTCCAAGAATTTCAATCGCCTTGCCCAAAAGCCTTTTCTATTGGAGAACCTCTTCTTTGCTTTCGTTACACGCGACACGGACCGGATGCTATGCGGGATCCTGTTATCCACTACCCCGGAAAACTGACTCCCAATATTAACACAACCTCTCATTTTCAATCTCGTTGCATATATACCTCTCTAAACATGTAAATATCATAATATATGGACGTGCTTGAAGTTTCTATGGCAATGACGATCAACAATGTGCTTGGAATCACCATTTTTTAAATTACATTTTTTCCTCTATAGTTTTTTACCTTTTTTTTGGACTTGGCGCGAAGCCATTAAAAAAAAAAAAAAAAAAAAAAATTTTATATTATATTTCAAAAAAAACATATTTTTATTTATTTCGTATTAATATGAAATAGTTTGAAAGGTGATGAATGAATTCCGAGCCTCTTCGGCGACGATCTATAAAATTTTAAGTCGCTTGACTTCGGCGTATCGATCGCGGTAATCGTTTACAAATGTTGAATGTTCACTCAACATTTCTCATCCTAATCGGATTTCGGTCTATAGGTTGGAAATGTAAACACGCTATCGAGTTGTGCTGCCTCGAATAGCAGCTCGGGCACAATTTGGTTTCTATCAGAGAGCGAATATTGTCCGGCAATATTGAAATCTGGCAACCGCGCTCAAGCTCTCTGCTACGATTTATTTGTTTGCTCCGAGTCGCCCAGTGTGTGTTGAGTAAACTTTAAACACAAGGAGAGAGAATTTCATTTTAAGTTCGAAGAAGTCTCGGCTCTTGCACGTGCGTCAGGTAAATCAACGCAAAACGATGATCAATCAAATTCGAGATTGACAAGTCTGTCCTATCGTTTATTAAACGATACTTGTTGCGCACTTTTTCCTTTTCTTCGGAATCGTTAATGAGCGATACGAACGATTGAAAGATTTTTAATCCTCCGCGAATCATATGGGTCTTTGAGACCCAAGCAACCACTTTGTTCGGAAATTCTGTTTTTTTATTATTTATTACAATATAAATATATTTGATATTTCCAATATAATGAAATTATTAAAAATAAAAATAAACAAATTTATTCAAATTATATTTGTTATATTATATATCGTTAATTTATAAGGAAAATGTTTTTCAGCTGTCAAGCACGATGATCTGGTATCGATGTAGGATGAAAAGTAAAATTGAGTTCTGCCTCGTCGTTGAAATTAATCATGTCTTGGGCGAAAACAATGGAATAAGAATTGACCCAGTCTCCGGATAATCGGAGATGGATCGAAGCAATCAAACGGATAAGGCTGATAATGTTTGTTGAAGAGTTTATTCCCTGACATCGGTCTCGGTATGTTAGAAAAGTTTTTTCGAACGGGAGGATATAATTGTTTCAACGAAATGTGCTGCGCAGGCTGATAACTATCGAGTAATTTATAGGCGGCAGCTAGAACTCGTTACAGCTGATTGCTGCCTCATTAAACCTCATTGCCGTGAGTTTCGTCTCAGATTTCGTTAAGATGAGACCCTCCTTTTGCCTCTCATTAATCGAAAATAACACCAATTCGATTATTCGTCCATTTTTTAAATCATAAAACATTGACAAACGACAATTAAACGTTCAGGCAACAGACTTTATTAATTTATTCATTTATTTATTAATTTACATAGTGGATCGATCGTGGTATCGAAAATCCAATTGATTCGAATATGGTTAGGTTATAGATTGTGTTCTAGAGTGTGTAATCAGGAGTCGTAAAATACTCGGTCTGTACATGTTCATAGGAGAACACCGCTGGGACAGTGACTTATGCGCCACAGGGCGAACATGCTGTAACGATTTATGCTTTAAGGTAGAAGCGAGTGTATGGGTTCTGAGGTGAAAATTTCTTCGTATAATTTGGAATGTGGAAATCCCGTGGGCCTCTCGATAGAAAGCGTCGAAAAATGCATCTTTCACCTTCTACATTTTGCCTCCTATTTAAAAAAAAAAAAAAGCGATGGAAAAAAATGAGTATTAGTAATTCGTAGAGACGACGAAACGAGAGTTTATCTATCGGAAATGGTGGATCGGTAAGGGCTCCGAGCCAGAAGTTTCAAGACTTTTCTTCCCCCCATTCAACAATTTTGCTTCTTATTATGCCACACGACGGGAAAGATTCTCTTTTAAGAGAAAACTCTCTTTTACGAGGTGGCACTACATCGTGTCCTTAAACTCACGTCAAAGTAAAATAAGGCTTTAGGCGGTTTAAGCACAGGTGGTTCGCTTTAAATATTATTTAAATTGGCACTTCCTAGGGTTAACGGAGGGTCCCAAAGTCGTTAAGATTTTTCCGAGGCTTAAATAATGAAATCCAGCTCGAAAGACTTTTTCTATTAAGGCCAAATGTTTCGGAATTAATGGATCGTATTTGTTTTTTTTTATTATATTGTCCTGGAAGGGCGAAAAAATATAATTCAAGTTTTTGGCTCGTCTCTGACGTTGCCCTGAGATCGTAAGCCGGATAAGTCTGTCAAGAAGGATGTGAGCATTTGTGTCTCTCACGTCTCGATGTATTGTCAGAGTCAATATTATTTCAGGCTGTAAGACGGACAAACATCATACCCAATTGTATATTCGATAGTCTGAGATTCCTGACAGCTGACTCGAGTCCTACGGTCACAAACGCGGTCGACTGATTCATGGACCAACCAGTAGTAAGCAACGCGACACAGGTTTCCCATTAAGTGCCAGCGAAACGACAACTTTTCATGCAATTAGATTCGCTCTTTATAGAGACTGCAGTGTGTCCTTTGACATTGGACAACAGGATACGGGTTACGAGATTCCTCTCGTCGTCTTGGACGAACGAAACTCTTTGTAAAAGCTCTTTGGTTGGTTCTTGAAGGAGGTAAATTCTCCTCGAGCCAGCTCGGTATTTAATTCGACTATTGAAAAAGTTTATGACTCCTTGTTGAAAGATAAACTTGGGATTATATTAAACCTCGTAAGTTATGTCATTTTGTTGACAATAATATGCAATACCTACAGAAACATTGTATCAATGGAGGACATGTGTTATTAATATTATAAAAACATCGAAGAATAAAGCGTCTAGGCTGCGGAATACTAATTGTGCACAATCTATGCATGAAAATATTGAAAATAAATGTGCATGAAGGTGCAGGCGATCGTTAAAAACTCAATGTGGCTTTAAAATAAAAAATCTACGATTTCAATGACGAGGAAAATCGTGATGAAGAAAAATGATTAAAAATGTTTCATAATGAAGTACGAGGAGAGGGGAAGAGGAAAGTATCTCAAGTTTTGAATGACATCCTGCATCATGGAGTTGCAGAATCCATGAAAATCCACAACCCGACATTGTATCAATTTTTCATAAGCCAAGATTGAAGTTGATCTCTTGCCAAAGGATTAATAAAAGTTGGAGGTAATCGTTGGACGTTTTATAGCCTCGAAGAGCAAGGCATTACGTAATACTTTGTTGGATGTTGGAGTGGCATAGTCGAGTATAATATCAGCTGGGATCGTGAGACATCGATCGACAGCAAGTTTTATGAGAGCTTATTTTTTTCACATATAGATGATTGAGCTTTCCGAAGTGTGGAGCAAATTCGAAGATTGTGTGTACATCAAGGGGCAAAGAGATTCCAAGCGAATTTATGATCATCGGAGAAGATGGATTGGGCGAGCTCGGTAAGCCACAGACAAGATCGAACATCCTTTGCCCTCAATCTTTCCACGTATAGGTTACACAATTTTTCGCTCAAGTTACGGTGGATCCCGAAAGTACAAGAGAGCCACGAAAACATTATTTCTTCTTCATATCCCTTGCGCCTGAGCAATCCAAATATCCACCAATAGTAAACGCAACTGCGTGATCGAATGCACGTCAAAAGCCCAGGATTTCTTCAGCTCAATCCGTGGCACGTGTCTCGTCCACGTATCTCCGTTAAGGAGGTTGGCTCGACAATATCATAAGAATTTAATCAAATTTAGTGACAATGTTCTTTTTTTTTCAAGGCCCATTCGAAAGATGAAAAATTTTAGAAAATTCAAATTTCATTCAACATTTGCCCATCAACCCGTTCCTCCGTTATAACGATTTAAAGCTTCCGTGACGTCATAAAACAACTGTACATTTTATCCTACAGCACAGCTCGCCATACCTGTTTTTTTTTTTTTTAACCTCGAGCCTTTCGCGTTTCCTTGCGCGTTTCTTTTGATTGAAAGAAAATCCATGAACTCGAGGCATGATATGTTGTCCCTTCGTATGAAATATCCAAAAGCTGCGTTACTTCGCCCCTTCTTTCGTTATTTTTCGATAAACATGTTGCGTCATGTGCCATGAACACACACCTCTCAGTTTATCCCAACATACTTATTGTTGCTTGGTTTCTGGCGCTGTACCAGCTGCCCGTGACAGTCTGTGATTCCGTATAGTTGGAATCCTCTATGCAGCCTCATATTTTCCTATTTTTGCTAGCAAACATGACAAACTTTTTACGAATGTTCGTATCATGCGAACTGCGCGTATATCCTCAGAGAGAGAGAGAGAGAGAGAGAGATGATGTGCAAATTATAAAATACGAACCTCCTCGAATCCCTCCGTAGAGATATTTGGACTTTTCAAAAATTCACAATCACTGCCACCGAGGTAGGCGATTTATTGAAAATAAATAAAATTCATTGGACTGAAAGAAATTTATAAATTAAAATACTAACCCGAGAGACATTTTCTGAATAATTTGATTTATTTAATTATAGAGACGCGGCTTGATATTTTTTGGGTAATTTGAAAATAAATTCGCGTAAATACTCGAATTGTGCGATAAAATTAGTATTTACGTGCCGAGTAAGTTTTTGTATAATCTGCTTCGAATTCGGTTGATCCATGTTTGGAGGATTTGACCCTTTTATCGTTCGTTCGGGCGCAAAAGGGCAAAACGAAATGGGGTTGACAGCGAAAACCTTTTCATATCCCTTTCGCGTTCATCTCGTTTATTTTCTCAATACAGTATACGTAACGATACCGTATTGTGTATATCGCGATGTATTCAGCCGAGGATCAAGCTGAGAATCGAGCCAGTGAATTCCGGAACAGGGGCTTCCATAAAATGATCCAAAAGCTCTCCGTTATCCATTTCTCAGGCATCCCCACTCGATATTCTTCTTCTCCTCGGATCCACTTTAATTTTATAATGCTTACGAAACATTCCTAATTCTCCGGCAGATTGTACACGAGCCAGCATCCCCTGCCACTCCGTAAACACAAAAAGATGAATCTTCAACTCGTCAGCCAAGTTTGGAGCTTGTAACTTTCTAATTAATTCATCAAAGTGCTGCTTGCCAATGAGAAACGACAATGGGCTTTTAAACTTTACCAAGAAAACTTTGGATTCCTCGGATATTATTGTTTTTCATGCCAATTTATTCGGTCTCTGTTCTCGATCATTCAGATATTGAAGAAATTGTGCCAATTATTTGTTCCGATAGAAAAAGTTCTGTGGGAAATATCGTACTCGCGATGCTTCGTTATAAAAATTGTTTCAAAGCACTGGAATGCGCATATTCATGAAATAATGCGCTTGCTATTTCTGCAGCTGGTTATAAATGCTCGGAGAGGGAGGATTCGTGTTGTTTGTGGAAGTAACGTTAATAAGAGATTTGTATCGCGCGTGTCAAGTGTTTTGGGGCCGCACATGTTACGGAATTCTGCGTATAACTCGGGAGAGCGATTTAAGTTTTTGTTGAAAAGGTTCGGATTTATAATGAAGCTTTTGTGAATTAGTCGAGTTCCTGTTTCGGAATCCGAGGCTTTTGCGCGGTGGCTGCTTGTCGCCGTAAGTCTAGCAGGTCGCGATAACTCTCTGAGCCTTACAGCACTCGCGGCTCTGTCTCGTTCGCGCCGTGGCAGATTGAGCTCGGCGTATTTTCCATTGGAGAACTCGCCGCTGCCTCGAAATTACTCTTTTCCCTTTTCTGTCCTATCGCTTAGACTCCGCGTATATTTGTCGCTCTGTCAGTTACTCACGAGACAGCATGAAAATTTAGTCTCCCCAAACGTTTCTCTAATTATCCGGTTGCGTGCTCGTCTGTTACGCTTATAGATCGACACGATGCCCACTTTTCATTCATAGACGCGATCGTCAAAGATCGGCGAGATCTTTGTTTTCGTCGAATTCATTGAAAAAGCAACCTCCAATTATTTAATGACAAAAAAACATGGATTTTCATTGATTATTTGTTGAAATTTCAAAATCATCTCAATTTTGCTGGTCGATAAGAATTTTTTGTCACAAAAACCGATCGTCGTTTTATCATCCTGACGATTTTTTTTAGAGAAGAACCAATTTTTAAGAATATCGTTGGACTCGAACGATTCAAAATTCGACGTCGGAATATTTGCTCGAGTGGCAGGCAGGGATCGATAAGATATTTCGATATAAAGTTCAATGATAATGACGGATTTCGTCACAGCATCAAATTGTTTTCGGGAGAGCATGGATCCAAGATTTGCTTTATAAATCCTTTCTGGCAACGATAACGGGGAACAAAAAAAAACTTGGGTTTACTCATTTTGATGGCTGAATCGTGACGAAATAAAAGAGAAACGACCAAATGATCGGCAGCGAAAAAATAAGCTGTTGATTAAGGGGGCAGCCCAAATCTGGCAGATACTCAATAAACTAACGGACGCGTGATTCGGCAGCGATTCTGAGAAGAAAAAAAATACGAGCGAAACGAGAAAAGCTTGATGAGCCAGATTTGCTGAAATTCTCTAGAAAATTGGGAAAACGTGCAAACCCCCTACAAGAATACAGAGTAAAATTGACGTCTGACGTCGTCGACGCTCTAATTTCCGAAAATTCTCACATTTCTTGCTCAATTTAACGAAAAAGTGAGATTTTTGAAAAATCATCAAATCGCATGAATATTTGCAAATTTTGTAAAATATTGTTTGTCCTTCCTCTTTGCTTCCTATATTTTCATATCTCATGCCAAAAAATGGTGTTTTTTTTTTATTCCAGCATTTAAATATGGAGTTTGAGTTTTTGGTACTCGAAAGTATGGTAATAAAAATTTTCAAAAGGTTTGCCGATATAGTTGAATGGTTTTCTCGTTAGAGATTAGAATAAGCGGGAAGCGCGAAAATTGGAAAAGTGATAAAACGGTTTTACGAAGCTTCTTCGTGTCGGAGAGAATTGAGAATAGCCATGAGGAGTGTGTATATATATTTATAGTATTTTGCAGATTATTCGGTGAGCTATGGGAAAGGTTAGTTGAAACGAGATATGGGCGGTTCGGCTGGCTCTTGCTATAAGGCTCCTGGATACTCCATTATATCGAAAGGAGCCAGCAGACCTGAAGAATAGTAGGAGGATGAGTCTCGTAACTGATGAACGAACCCTCGTCGCTAGGAGTTGGGCAACGAGCCTCGAGCTGTTCGCGATGTGACGAACATTCGATACGATCAATTTATCGATCTCTATTATACGATCTCGATTCTCCTATTTTATTAGAATTTAATGATAATCTGTTGAGCACCCTCGTTTAGTATTAAATATAAAAAAGTAAATTTTTTAACATTTTTTTTCTCCATAGTTTTGGAGTAATTGTGGGTCCTTCGGATAGTTTTTGGTTTAAAAAATTCTTCTCTTTATTTCTCATTATCAAGGTCGCTGTTCCGTCTATTCGCTGTTTGGATAACGATCGTAGATTCGTAATAGCGTTCGAGGCGAAATATCAAAAGGGAGCGCAATCGAGTTGTCGCTAAATAATTTATGGGAAATGAATCGTTACGTGGGGCTAGAAAAGAAATTGATTGTTGATTGGTCAGCAAAGAGAGAGAGAGAGAGAGAGAGAGCGGAAAAAAAGGAAAAAAAGAAAAAAGAACGTTGCGAATTCTCAGCCGATTCAGAATTTTGATTTCTCTCGTTTGTCGAAATAATCGCACCGTGTTTCGAGAAAACTCAAAACTGGGAGATATTTTTTGATAAAATGAAGAAAAAGATGGTGAAGCCGAGAGATCACGTTAATATAAAAATAATTAATTGGAGGAGGATGAAAATGGGTAAATAATTGATTGAGCAAATACTTCGAAAAACGGCCAAATAGGTGAGAAATAATTTTGCAGAATTTGCCATGCTCGAGGAAGATTGTGTGATGGATAAAAAAAATAGAGAACGCGCGTCGGTTTTGGGAGTAGAATTTTTGGCACTCCCGAAATATTATCATCGCGCTTTTTGTCCTGTGTCAACATCGAAAATAGTGGCAAATAAAATAAGAGTGACTGGTCTAATCGCCCATGAAAATGTTCGTTGAATAGCTTGATCAATAAAAATGTGTACTTTTTCCTTCAGCAGCCTCTAGGTCGATTCCATATTATAACTGTCGTGGTGTCTCTTATTTTTTCTCGCCTTATCCTTCCAATTCGTTTGCTCGATGTTTCAGCCTTTCTCCGAGCCATGCCCCTTTTTCCCAGGATCCGGTGTAATACATTTTCCTTTTCCTTTTTTACCCTTTTTTTTCTGTCACCACGAGATGTTCGGGATTTTCGTCACGTCCTCGTGAAAATTCGGTTGCTTCGCCTGAATGTTAATTGTCTGTGTGTGTGTGTGTGTGTACATTTTCCTTTTTCATGCAGCGAAGAAATAAAATTCACGACGTACATTTGGGACGAGCAGTATGCACAAATATTCAATCCTGGAACGCCCTGGAATTTTTTTAATTTTTTTTTGACGAAAAAAAAATGGAACAATTCAAGGAGAAAAAAAATATCGCTCTCTCATGATTATCTCTTTGCTTCCTCATATAGAGAAAACAATGTGACAGTGAAATGTTGTTTTTCCAAATTTCTATGTAAATAATTTCACGAAATATCGAAAAATTATTTCTATAAAAAATGTCCGGATTTGTGAGTGTGTTTGTATATGATGGGATCGATTGAGCCACGTCTGTCAAGTGATAAATGAGAGAGAGATAAGTGTGGGCATAGGCTCAAGTCGACAGGGAATATATATCGGTGGATTTGCCCGGGAGATGATGAGGCGATTGCTCAGAAGAAATGAATGTCACTTGAAGAATAAAGTAAAAAGGTTGCTTGGCAGTTTGTCTCTTAGAGAAAAATTCTTCATCTCGAGAGGCACGAAGACGAACGATCTGAAGGAGCGTTGATTCGAGATGGACAAGATGAATTGAGAGTGAGGCTTGAATCGATTAGAAACTTGGAAAAAGGCTGCCCACTTGGAGGACAAAGGTTTCCTCTTAAGTTTGATGAAAAATCAATGGGTGGACAGGAGTTCGAACAGATTGAGGCAAATTAAATATTTGAGACGATGTTGAAGTCTCTGAATGGTTGGAATGCAACGGAATTCTTTCTGCTTACTATGGTCAATATTGACTTTCAGGATAAAGAAAAAACTTGAGCACGATTGGAGGAAATGAGGAGGCAGATGAGAGGATGAATGGAAATGGTTTACACATCGAAGTATATTCGTATCCTAGGAAAAGGTGAAGATTGGGTGAGGATTGTAGAAACAAACGGAATTAGGGACGAGATAGAGAAGTTGTAATCAACAATATATCGAGGGACTGGTCAAAGGTGAATACACGTTGGATGGTAAGTTGGTCGTTTGGTGTGGTGGCCTAAACGAGTCAACTATAATCCAAATGGTTGGCTCTGCTTGAGCGCTGATGGTAACTCTGGCTGGTGGTCGCAGGTCGCATTAATGTAGTTCAAACGCAACGATACGAGGGTACGAAGTGAGAAAGCAGGGAGAGAGAGAGAGAGAGAGAGAGAGAGAGTTTTTGGTGAGGGAGTATTCTCGCAGCATCTGGCATTCACGGTTTCAGTGAGTACCGGTGCGGACTCGATTCGGCATCACCACAAGCTCTCTCACTTCTCACTGTGGATTGTGATAAACACATCGGCGCACATGTGCGTGTGAACGAGCATATGTTGTCAGGATAGAGCGCGATGCAGAGGTATATTGACTTTTGTGGACGCAGCAGGATGCATACGCTCAAGGACTTGGTGATACTCAAACTTTACCCGGAGATCCAGCCTCTTCTGCATTTTAAATCTTCAACGCAGGCTCCAACATATGGCCCGGGAATGGATAACTGTATTTTTGTTGCAACCTTTAATTGATTTTTCTTGAAACAACAAATTTATTTATTTGTTTGTTTATTTATTCACTTATTCGGTTGTTTATTAATTTATTCATTCATTTGTTAATAAATTATTTAATTGATCAATCAGTTGATTTATTTATATATTTGTTATGTTATTTATTTATTTAGTTCAATAATTGTTGTCGATCGCTCGATTGCTCCCACAATCGAGCGAATCGATTGATCGAGATTAAAATGTCGACAAAATCGAGCCAGGATAAAATAATGATGTGTTATTTGAAACGTGACAGAATTTCGAAGGAAACGTTGGTTGAATGGTAATTGAGCAGGATAAAAGTAGAAATTGATGTCCTGGAGAAGGAACGATTATTGTGGCTTGATCATAATGTATGGAGTTTACTGGCTGAGGTTTGAGACTTACCGAAAAAGCAGCATACGAAAACGATCGAGTAGAGAGTGATGAATATAACTTTGATGTCAGTCCTATCAAGAATGTAGTCGTCGTTCATCGACATGTTTCCAAAGTACATGGGAATCGACCCATTCAAGTCGGTCACATTCTCGTAATCTTCCATCTTTCGTTTGTCGCTCTGCAACAACAAAAACAACAACAACAAACCAACTTCGATTATACAAAAGTCGAAGGAATCATTGCACATGAAAAAAACAAAATGTAAAAAATGAATTTTCTAAGCACGAAAATGTTAAGAGACGGAAATCAGGCTCAAAACATATTTTCCGGAATTAATCTTCATGGGAAAAGTTCTCGGCGCAGTTTAGCGGAGGATCTTGTGCTCCAGATATTTGCTCTCAAATATTTTTTTTTTTTCGAATAACGATCTTCATATTGAATAAAGATGAAATTTTATTTAAATATTTGCTGGCTTCTTTTAAATAAATAACATTTTCGCAACGAAAAAACGGTCGTCATGAAAAAGGAAGTAAAATAAAAAAGAATCTCCTGGTGCGATTAAGTATGGAGAGTCGAAAGTTTGTTGCTCTTGGTTTGCAGTGTCGAGGGTTGAAAAGATGGATGTAATAATTCATTAAAAGATTGAGCTCCGCGTGTGGATGGGACGCGCAGTTGAAAAGAGATTTCTAAGGATGGTGCGCGCTAGTCGGAGACATTTGGACATAGTTGGTAAAGATATAGGCAGAGGGTAAAAGAGAGAGGTGTTAATGTTTCAAGAAATTTACGGTGGCAAAACTTGTGACATTCGTTTGCCAGAGTTGGGCTCTCATTCCTTCTAGCGACTTCAATTACGAGACCGCGTACATATACAAGTTTGAAGAAAAAGTTTTGGCTTGGAGCTGGCCGGAAGGCCTAATGAAAGTCTCTGAATCTTGCCACCTCTCTGGCCTACGATACAGCATTGCCTTAGTTAATAATAACTAAGCAGCATCGTTCACCCACCGCACAAACTCGTACTCTGCACAAATGCATTCTCTCTTAATTGTTATGGATCCATGGGCTTCGGTCTAGATTCTATAAATCATCAAGTTGTATCGAGGACTCGAAATTATTCAAAATTAGTTGGGCCACATAATACTCTTGCCTAATTAAGGAGGTTGGCTATATATCACGATATGATAAGAATTTCATTCAATTTCGTGATAAAATTCTTAATATTATGTTTTTTTTAAATTTTTTCTTTACATAGTTGTCGAATAATTTGAGTTTACAATATGAAAATGATATACCTTTATATATGACGTTGAAGTTGCATCGTTGGAATGCAACGAAATTCTTTTGTTTTTCTTTGCCAAAGTAAATGATTTATATTAAGAATGAAATTGCGATTAATTTGTCTAGTTATGGGGACAGGACGATTTTGCAGGCTTTTAATAATGAGACTTGCTCGCATTCATAACAACGATTGCACAATCCTGTTGAGCCAGTATTTTCTAGAATTGGCAGAGCATGACGTGTACGGTTAGCGTTGATATAACGCTAAAAAAAAAAAATGTTGCTTTTTGTGCATCGACGTTTGTTAAAGACAGGCATTTTCAGATTCAAGTTTTATCCAATTATCCTAACATCCTGCCACAGTTACGTATACATAAAATCCTGCGCGTTAGTCTCTCCCGATGATAAAAAAAAGGTGAATTAACTATTGAAATAATTGGAATACGATTGTGGGAAAATTGCGAAAAAAAGGGGATGCAATCGCGTTTGTAGAATAAACGACTATTTCCTGTCGTTCCAAACGTCTCTCTCGTCGTTGCATCAATGAGCCTCTATTTCTTAGAATAAATGAATAATGAATAAATAAACAAATAGATAAATAAATTAATATTTGAATAGAAAAAAGAATAGAAATGTTTTTTTGGGGATAAATGTGTACTGGACTTTAGAGGAAATCTTTGTAACGCCTTCTCGTCTGGGGGACATATAGCGAACATGCACTTGCATTTTACGTATGTCGATAAGACCCTCCCGAGTTGAGTTTCGAGGTTAATCGGATTTGCCCGTAATCCACAAGTGCATCGCGTATATACTCAATATATGCTGCAACACGCCCACAACGAAAGCTTCGCGTTATCCGTATGTGTCACGTTGCGTGCAAATGGATCGTGTGCCCTCTAACAGGTTCTCCCCGAGTTTCCGACAAATAATCTGTCAAGCACGAGAAAACAAAAACCAAAAAAAAAGACACGATCCAAGAGTTTGGTGCACGCAAGGAATTACATGGGATTTCAAACATCCAAAAGCTCCCGAGCAACCCAAAAAATATGAATTTTCATTAAATAAATAAATAAGTCAATAATTTATCGAAAGTTGGAGGAGGCTCTCGGACACTCGAAGCAATAAAAAAATTGGCGATATTAAATGGAAGGAAAAGGAAACAAAACAAGGTGGTTAAGCGGTTAAGATTGCTTGTGGAAGGGAAAGTAGGTTGAAAAAAAATAAAGCTATTCGTAGAAATATTTTTCATCTCCGGATTCATCTCGGAGGATATTTTTCCATTACCGTATTCCAGTCAGCAATAAAACATGCTGCGGCATCCGGTCCAAAGCAAATGGAAATCTCTGTTTCCGCGTGGTATTTACCACTCGAAATTATTCTCACCACGATCATATATCTCGGAAATATATAAATGCACTTTGATTGAATTGAGGTCATGGCCAAGGATTCATTTTTCTTCCATTTTCTCTTTTGTTTAGCAATAAAGGTGGATATTCGCGATCGGATGGAAAACGAACGACTAGTTCGTAAGATAAAAGTTGGTTTTGGTGGTAAAAATCAACAAGTTCGAAATAAACGAATTGTGATCAATGGCCGAGCGAATTTATGATCGATCGAGTCAGCCGACTACGGTCGACTGAGCAACGTTTTGTGTTGAAAAAAAAAACAGAATCGTCAAGAAAAATCAAGTCAAATGAGATTGACGAGTTGTTACTTTCTTTGAGAGTTCTCGTATGCCTGGGCTGATGGCTAATTAGAGGTCAAGACTTATTTGTTTCGTCCGTATCAGAGCACATATATTGGATAACCAACTGGTTCCCGGGTTCATAGAAGCTCGAAATTCCTAAGAGAGGAAAAAAGGAATGCGATCAATCATACTTACACGTGGAGTTTGGCTTAACGAGAATTTTGCTCTCCGTGAGTTGTCATGATAAATGGAACGTACGCACCAAAGGGACATGAGGACAAAAAATCAAAGCGTAGACCTTACTACTTTGTTCCTGAATAATTTCATTTTTTCATGTGCGCTCATGCTGCGGAATAACGTTTGATATTTAAATCGAATCTATTGATTGATCACCGAGTATCGTTCAACGCGTCAATCTTTTAATACTGCATTACTCATGTTCATAAAATCCTCCGGGTCTGGGAGGATTCTTACAATTTCGAGAAGCTTCAACTTTTTCGTATTAATTATATAAAAAGCGAATTTCAATCCTGCCCGTTTTCTCGTTTCTTTATCGTTTTAACGATTTTTCAAACTAATTTTTGGACTCCAAGCAAAATTGCCCTGGGCTAAGATGATCCTGCATGAAAAACCGAAAAGAATGAGCCCAAGTTGAAGTCTTTTCGGTAAATTTGACGAAAGATATGAATTTCTCAAAATTGGGGTCATTTTGACCCGAAATTATCGGGCATAAGGGTTAATGCAACATTTCTCCCTCGTTTCTGCTCCCTTCGGTCCTGTCTTCGCTTGTTTTTCTTCTTTTGAGTTTCTTCCGGTGGATGTTCGTCTTTTTCCCACGACATTTGGCACATGGCCAATCGCCAGGCCATGAGCGTCTCGAGCCGTCCTCTTTCCGGTGGTGAAGAATTTTTTTCTCCGGACCTATGGCTCTGAGATATGACGTTGAACACGATTAGTCACTTATGCGGATTGCAGCGAAGAGCCCGAGTAACAATAATATATCGTTGATCATGGAGAAGCTCAACAATGGGCCAACAGAAAAAACGATAAACTCGAGGCTATTTGTGGGCCCTATAATTTCCTAGTGACAATGCAACGACGGAAAATCGATAGATTCGCGACATGCAATGATAGAATAACGCTCTCGAATGGGTGTATTGTAAACATGTTGATACATCGGAGCAAGCACCAGCAGCGATATCATGAGACATGTGATCGAGAACTCGGAATGATGATTACTAATGTTGCATATTGGGTTACGAGCGTTTGCGTCGACAATGTGACGCCTGGCCATCGTCAATCTCTTCGTAACATTGTCCTCTCGACTCTTTTCCGTATCACCAAAAATCTCGTAGCTCTGATAACAACGAAAAGGATGCAGAAAAGGAGAGAGGAGAGTATCGAAGAAAATGCGTGAAAGGTTCAACTAAAGCATCACCGGATGCTCGTAAATTCCTTCGAGAACGTCTTGACAATGTTTATTGAAACTTTAAGGAGATATAAGGATACGCCTAGAAAAAAAATGTATTAAAAATCAGTCGAGTTTATTTAACTTGAAGAAATTTATTAATTTAAATATTCCCCTAATGGACGTTTATTTGTTCGAAATAATTTTATTTTATTAATATAGAAATACTTTGGAATTATTCAAAATGAGAATTTCGGAATTTATAATATAGGATCAAAGATTAGAATTGTACAAAATTAATAGAAATTTCATTAAAATGTAATAAATATGTTATTTGTACAAATAAAATTTAATATTCATTGGAAAGCCATTTTAAAAATTTTTTTTTTATTGCTATTCGGAGAGAATTTACGCAAATGCAATGCAGGTTGCTTGTCGTCACAGCCCTAAGGGATTTACCCAGACAAAACGTATTATACTTCAGCGATACCCTCGATGTAATCAGAAGGCTAATAATACTACTGGGAACATGAAGTTGGCAGAGTTACAAGTTGAAAAATGTGGAAAAATGCTTGAGCTGTTGAACGTGACATATCTCTGTTCCAGCAGCAAATAGTTGAATTTATTGATAACGATCCAAACACTCAGGCTGAATACCATTTTTCTGCTATTCTTGAACTCGAGGTTCATCGATCTTCATCCAGGTTCATCAATTATTTCGATTTACCAAGGAAGACTAATTAATTAATGAATTCAGTCATTTATTCGTTTATTTATTCATTTATTTGTTTGTTTAATTTTTTTTCCAAACTCGAAGGGAGATCGAATTTGAAGCATCAAAGAAAAACGATAGTGACAGGTTGGTTTTCTCTTATTACTCGTATCTCTGGAGCTTGGGGAGGAGGAGAGCAGAGAAGGACAATTTGCTGAAAGGATCGAGCGTCCATTTGTCAGAAGGAAACGAGTGAAAGTCTTTTGCTTTTATCAGCAATCTTTGAGGAGGTTGAATGGGCAAAGTGGCTTAGAAAAAGTCTTGGGGTGTCTTGCTGCGAGGTCTTCGTTCTAAAAATGAAACTGAGGCAGGAGCAACTCGTCAGGAGTCGATAAATAAAATTCGATCACTGACTACAGAAGAATTTTCTTCTTTCCTTCTTCTTTTATTATTTTTCTTCCTCCGAGTACTTTATGGCAGTATATTTGACTTTTTTCTTTAGTCTCTTTACCGAACTTGGAGCACATGCTTTTTTTCTTTTTATCTACAAAGCGGTGGACCTTCGTGTTTGCGGCTGCCGAGTTCCGATGCTATTTCATTTATGTAACAAACGGAATCGGTTTTAAACTTTCCGTTTGAACGAAACGTTCGAAATAGCGAGCGCGAAAAGTTCTCACAACTTTTTTCTACTCGATCTCATCGAACAACGATCCAGGCCGTTTTATAACGATATTTATAATCTTAGTATTAATTATACACCGTGCTAATTAATTGCATTCTTCGACGATAACTCCAACGTGATAATTTACTTAGTAACTTGGCTACATAGGTACGATAAGAATTTAATGAAATTTGTAAATCGAAGCAAATCAGTGAATTTTTAGAAATATTTTAAAACTTTCAAATGCTTTCCAAATTAAATGGAAATAAAATTGACTCTATGAGCTCGCAGATGACACGCGCTTTAAGGAAGAACACGAGTATACGAATCTACTGGGTGCAGATGTTTCACACGATGTGCAATATATAGACACAGCTCTCACTTACCCCAATTGTGCATAATTAAGGAGCTTCCTTTGGAGTTAGAAAAGCCAATTAGACAATCCACCACACTGTCTCTATTCCAAAGACAATTCTACGCACGTGTGCACGGAATTGTGTTGAATGACTTTTGCCGAATATATACTTTTCTTATATTTTATTAATTCGTTAATTTTTTTCGGTCCTCCATGGTTTCCGGGAGACTCGTGGATGTAAAAAAGAATACAAATGAAACAACGAATTTCGTCAGAATTTTGTCACAAAACCTAAACCTACGTCGTCTGTTGGCGTTTAGGTCGCAAGATGCATCGGAGCACTGCACCCCCCGAGCAGGATTCACCTGATCCTCGAAATACGTGAATAGCGGTGCCGGAAAATGCGCAAATATTTCATCACAGCTTACGTTGATTCTTTAAAATGTTTGCAATAACAATGATATTACGAAATTCGCTGAAAAAATCAGCTGCACCGTTTGATGCATTTTGGATGCACTTATCTTCACAATTTCTCGATCCAGCAAATGACATGCAGTTTTTTTTTTATGCTTTTAGCCTTGAAACACTTTTTCACGATGCTCTCGTTCTGTTTTTTTTCTTCAAATTTCACTTTTTTAAGGCCTTTTTTATATTGAATAAGAAACGATCGTGATTGCGTGCTGGCGCTCGGCGTAAACGACGCATTGACAATATTTTCCCAACTGCCGCATGAAACTCGAGTCCATATCTCTTAACGAGCTCTGCAAATGCGTAAAGTTTTTCTAATTGGAGCAGTGACGACATCGAACGACATAAATTGCGATAGAAGGGCCTGGATGCTGCGCTGAAATAATATGAAAAGCGATTTGCGTTTGACCAACAGTTTCTACGATCAACGCAGATGCAAACGGAAATACCAAGTCATACGAGCTTGCGATAATGCACATGTGCATCATTTATTCCTCTGGCATATCTCGTGGCAGATTAAAAGACTTGCCAACGAGCAATTACGTATTGTACAATTGATAATTATGAAAAGGAAATGGGAGGCAGTGTCCTAAAAGTAATTAGCGAAAATTTGCTTGGTGGTTTAAAAATGCAATGCCTCTGGAGCAAGTGAGAGAGTGAATAATTCATAAAATATAGCTTCGATATTATCGGAGCACCAAGTTAACCGATAATCGTTAATTTTTCAACATTTCATTCATTCGTTTAGCCGAAAAAGTTAAAATTGTTGGGGTAGCTCAAAATTTATGAGCTCGGAGACGGCTGAGAACCGAGGGAGACGCGACCAACGACACAAACTTGTGCAACACTCATTTAGTGCATAAGAATCTTTTTATTAGGATATATTTTGGGAGAGCTATGGCAACTCTCCAAAATGTATTTAGCGGACTCGGGACATGTCGAGAGTCTGTTCGTCCAGAGCTGGTCAGCGTCGGAGAAGATGGGGGATCTCTAGTTGGCGGTTCGAAAACCGCGAATCTGGCGAAACTCAAGTTGAAAGGTTCGCGGTCGTTGGCGCGCGAACGACGTTGAGGAAGATAAATCGAAGGTGGAGATGCGGAAACGAAGAAAAACGAGACGGAGAGAGAGAGAGAGAGAGAGAGACAGCCAATCCCATGGTCTGAATGCCGCGAGCTTCGCAGAGAAGCCATAGGAGTCGCGGCGATCAGAGAGGGTCGGCGATGGAAATGGAAAGTAGAAACAGCGGTTGCTACAGTTTCATTCAAAATCGGCATCAGTCTCGACCAGTCGATCGAGCTTCCGCGTTTCATCGATCCCGGCCACTTGGCCAATTTTTCAAAGAATCTAATTATTTCAACAATTTTTCATTCACATTTTATGCTCCAATTCATTTTTTCTTCTCACAATCGCCAATTCTTATCCCGATCGATTCTCCTACAAGTTTCCACCAAGTTTTTGATGAAACTCTACAACTTAATCGTTTCCCCTCTCGCCGAGATTCCCCTCGGCATAACCGAATACATATATCTCAGTGTACGGAAAAGAAGTTGTCAATCGCGAACGTGTACTCGATGCATTATTACAAGAGGTCTCGTCGGTCTCGTGATGCTGTACGCGACGCATCCACCGTCGTATAGTTATAATAAGTCAAATCTCAGTGGCGTAGAATTTTATTCTTTGGATCGTGCAACGTGGCTGCTTCCACGTGCCTCTCTCAGTAAACACACGTACTACGTCACAGACTGAGCAATTTACTACATACTATACGAGTCGGCGGCGTTTGCAGTTGTGAGAGAATTTTCGAGCTCGCACTCTCCGAGAGTCAACGTCGGCAAGTGAAAAAGTCATAAAAACCGAAAGGGGCGACGAATGGATTGAGAAAATTTCGGGTGAGCAAATATCACGAGAGTTTGCGCATTTTTTCGGACGAGAATTGTTGCTGCTGTGTGTCCCAATGTTTCCAAACTTTCGGCTTTATATTAAATTGGAATCGTATTCATAGAATTATCTGATAACTGGGAATCCAGAGATAAACGTGAGCTAATGAGCTTCCATGCGTTTTGGATGGAGCAACGCATTTACGTGCTAAAAAATATTAAATTAAACAAATTAAATATAAAATTAGTATGGAGTAATCGGTGAATTTCAAGTTTCCAACATTTCCAACGAGGACAGAGTTACGAAACGATAAGGGAAGAACGAGATAAAAAATTTCCCAACGATTTTTCAAAGTTATAAAAAAGCTCTGTATCGGCTACGAAGTGAGCGGTGGACGAATTGCAACAGCGGAGCCACAGCCATTCAAGCGAGAGAATAAAAAATTTCTTGTCATCGACGAGCCAGCGAGGCAAGAATTCGTACCCGAGAGTTATTATATTTTTGGGGCAAACGGGATGGAACCTCAAGGTACGTTTCTCTATATTCTTCATGGACTCTGATGCATTTTATTGCAGCATTTGGGAGCCCGAGGTGAACGCTAACGCGGGGTAAAAAGTCGCGAGAGCTTATAAATCGTTTCTTTGTATTTAGCGAGTCTCGCTCCAGCGAAATGAAACGCATTACTTTTTATCCCCGCAGTGCGCTTGTTTGTGGAGTCAAATATTGAGCACACGAATAAAACAGGAAAAGCTTTCCTAATAAATGATTTATTATGGGAAGAGAAAGTCAAGAGATATCGATTTTCTTTCGTGGGCTTACACAAAGATGCTCCAATGAGTGAAAAAGGTTACGAGATACGAAGAAGCAGATAACGTGTTGCCTTATCCATAGAGCTTGAGGTTCGTAAAGAAATTTCGAGCACTCGTCCTATATTTAGGCAGTTAATTCAGTTTAAAAAAACCGTATTTTTCATTGAATAAAAATTATTTTTTAATATTTAATTTAGTAAATTTATTTTTCGATGTTTTAAGCACATTTACATTGAAATGTGGAAAGAAAAAACGTCATCGTCACATAGGTGCTTGCTCCATGAGGAAGTAAAATTGGAAGAATTGCCTTGAAAATTGACAATTTCTTACAAATTTTGAATAAATGAATCCTGATAATTATTTTCTCATTCTAAAAGTCATCGTTCACTATAGTAATGGAGCTTAAAATTTATTCCTGTCAAAGATCCGAGAATATTGGTTGAACTGGCTTTTAAGGCTCGCTTTCATGTACAAAGGCTAACGATTCCTCAATCAATTTTCCCGAGGAATTTCAACGTTCCGGACGATTTTCGCTGTTATAGTTATATCCCGTGCAAAGGTTACAGTGTCAGATGTTCGAGGGTTACGTCTCGAGAGTGAATCATCGATGAGACAATGACGTGAGAGGAAAACAAAAAAAAAAACGATTGAAATGAGTGAAAATTGTAATTGGCATGGTGGGTCGAGTTAATTAGCGAAATAATTTGAAAAAAAAAAGGTGATTAATGTCATTGAGGGACCAAGGACGAAGCTCCAGAATTAATTTGCACGGAAAAAATGACGGAAAATCGGCGGAAAAATGTTGGATCGACACTGACGAATATCTCAGGGGAAAACATAATGTTCCAAGACGAAAATGAACTCACGTTCGATAAGATCTTTACAAAGTACGCAGAGCAGTCCAGGAAGGAGGTTTACAAGGGCGGCAGGCACTTGCACGGATAATCCGACTCCGTCGGGTTGAAATAAAGGCTTACACGTGACCCGTCCACCCGGTGTACCTCCGTGCAAAGCTCGCTGCGTCACGAAAGGGGCTCAAAATCACGACATGCCAAAGGCTAATGTTGACAAATGCCGCCCCATCCCAAAAGATTTAAATAAGAAGAAAAAATCATTCGCCATATCCTCCGGATAAAAACTCAAATGAATAGTCTCGTTGATCGAATAAAAGAGTGTCCGTTGCGCTATTTATTTCAGAAAACTTTGCACATTCCAAAACTCTGAAGCTTTCATAAAAATGATATTTTCGTCAAATTTTAGAGACGAGCTTAACGAGCACTTTTAATTTTTTTATACATTTTCCGCATATTTGTGGCTTGGAAATTTAGAAAAATGCTTCGTAACTGTAAAAGAGATAATAATTAAAAAAAAAAAAACATTTTCAGCATCGATTTGATGGAAAAAAATGTATTTTTCTCAATTTTTATAAAGTTTATAAAAAAAATCGAATAATCGATTTTTCCATGAAATTACAAACTATAAATCATTTAAAAATAATATTTGTCGCACAGATTCACAAAAAACTCGTTTCCGTTTTGAATGCTCGAGTCGAGCAGCTTGAATTTTCCAATCGATTTTTCCCACATTTGTGGCTCGAAAATTTTCACAAATAGTGAGAAAAAAAGCTGACGCGTTGGGTCTCATTGAATTTCGCATCGACAGAGAAATGAATGAAACATTTGATGAATTAAATCGATTACAACGAATCGAAAGGGTTCGTTACATGAAAAAATCGTTGAATCCAGTTGGAATAATTTGCCTGAGTAAAAAAGGGGAAAAAAAAAATAGTTTTGGCCAAGAATTTGCATTGCAATAAAATCGACAGGGATATTTGATAGGCCATGATTGAGTGAGGCGAGCGCGAAGGGCCGATGCGATGTTTTTGACGAGCGAAAATTCGTCAAAGCGATATAACCTGCCTCCGCGTTATCCAAGCAATTTGTTCGCCAATTTTCACGTGTATCCTCGTGGCCAGCGACTTTTTAACGAATAATCAAAATACTCCGTAAAGAAGCTCGATTCCCCCATCGAATGAGCCAAATAAGTGGCACTGCGATGCGATTGCGACTCGAAATTATAAACAGAGGGGCATTCTTACTCACGGAGAAGACCAAAGAGAAGAGAATCGGATGGAAGTTTGAAACTTCGAGGCCTTATCTAGAGAACGACCGCGAGACAAAAAGCGCGTTGGAGGTAAAATCTCCATGAAGTCTATCCACCTCATCCAGCCTACTCGAGGCTTAATTATCTTACTTGTGCCATGCCAAAGAATACTTGAATATGCTAATTGGCTTATGTTGGCGACTGTATACACAACGGACTAATTTAGCTTGTTCCGTTTGGCTCGTTTTTTATTTCTTTCGAGATGTGCGATTACGCGTCTCAATGTCGCGCTTTCCATAGCCGCTCAACATTTCATTTACGTAAGCAAATCGCATTTTAATTTTCCTCCCGACTAATATACATCGAGCCACTAATTTCCCTCAAGCTTATCAATTATTATTCGCTTTTGGCTATCACGCCATTTCATTTCTAGATAGTCCGGCATCAAAAAATCTTGCTCCAGAAAAATCAATAAAATGTATAAACAAATCTTAGCAAAGACAGGTTTTCATTGATTTACATCGAAAGATATTTCACTTTTTCAATCGGTTACTTACTTTGATGTTTCCGCGAGGACGTAACGCCGCGAGAAAAATCAAGTTTATTCACCAAAGAGCCGCCTTGTCTTCTCCTCCAGCCACCGACTCCAGCGAGTGAAATCCGTGATCGATGGTGCAAAATCGAGCCTCCGAGATATTGTCACTCTTCCTATGCCTCAGCACTATTTTACTTTTCGCACTTTCATTCGGACACTTCACATCTTTTCAATTTCGTTCACAATCTTCCTGGAGAAATCTCCGACACAACGTCAACGTCTGTATAATCGACGGTTCACCAATCGCTGGACAATTTCTCGTTCGAAAATGTTGAAATTGCAAAAATCAATTATTCGTCAAGGTAGGAAAATCTTTGGGGAAAATGCTCGAGCTCCGTGTCCATAAAGCTTGCATGGGATTCCCCAAAACCGTCCCGTGCCTCGTGGACGGTCTCGAGAGAGGAAAAAATGAAAATGAAAATTTTAAAAATTAAAAAAAAAAAAATTTCATCATTTTTCGGAACGCGCTCTTCTTCCCGAAGATGTAGAAACTTGGCTGGTGCTGTCTGAGCGACAAAAAATAGTTATTTTCTTGAGCTCTTCTTATCACTGATTTTTCGCGAGCAACAGATATAGATAGATAGGCGAGGAGATTGCGGGATTATGTAAGGGACTCTAAAGTAGATCTTGTTACCGTTTCACTCGCTCATAGTTGACGCACGCTCAGGCAAATGTCATGAAGAAATATATTTTTCTCGAAATCTTCGTTTCTAGAGATCCGATGCTGAGCTCTTAACGCTCGACTTAACGCTTCGTCTTCTTCTCGTCATTTTATCACATGAACGATTACCTCACGAACGATTGGCGTCAAGACGCTGCCTGCTTCCCTTTAAATTGAATGAATTTCATAATTTCGAACAAATAAGGACCGACAGAGCGACCGCAACGAGCCCGAACGTTTGCCCAAACGTGAGATCTCGTTAGTCGCCCAAACGGCTTGGAAAATTTCACTGAAATTCATCGAGGAGCCAGATAATATTCGGACATAATAATTGCAAGAGATTTTATAATGGTTGAGCTAAATAAATTGATCGAGACTAAAGTGATGATTTATTATTATTTGAGTATTTGTTGAACGTTCACTTAGTCGTAATATCGAAATTGCAGCGAAGCGGTGTTTCCTGTTTGTAGGATCGACGAAGAATAAAAAATAAAAAAAGCAAAGAAATTTGATGAATTTTGAAAAAAGTTGAAAAATTCGGGGATTTTATTTTGTTGTGTGTGTTGTTTCGTTTTGTTTTTTTTTCTTTCGATCTGTTTAATGAGACCCTGGACAGAGCCAGGCCCGCGTCAGGTTCGCCGATTCGCGCGGCACTGACGAGATCTTCGGGCACGCTTTCCCGCATTCTATTTCAAGGCGAAATTTTTGTCTCGCGCACGCGCCCCCTCGCACAAATACCGATGAGTTTTCGTTCCAAGAACCCTTAGCCAAACCTCCGCATCGTCTGTGACATTAGTTCAAACAGACCGACGAGCTTTTCTGGCCTCTGCTTTTAATTCCATCTCCGCAGACACGATCAATTATCTTGATCCATGAAAAAATTAAAAAAATACGTAATATAAAATCCCGTTAACGCGGAATCCACTCATAAACTGAAAAAAATAAAAATAAGAAGGAAGCGAGATGGAATGACGCCGAATCGAATTCAGTTGGAAACAAAAGAAATAATCACTGAGCATCGCAATCATGTGCAAAAATCATATGACTCAAGATCGATTTGATGAAAGTGTTATCGATCTTTGAAAAAATAAAATCAGTGAAACGAAAAACTGGGAACAAAGAGTCTCGAAAAATGTCCAACAACATCGGGCAAAAAGCCATGAATGCAATTATATAAGCGGAGAAAGCAACGATGCCGATAACTTGGTCGTCTGGGCGATTCGTGTGTTTTTCAAAAACATGGTCGAAAAATTTCTATCGCTGGCTTTCACAAGATTCACAAGATCAACGATTCCAATCAGCAAATCGGCCGAGTTACCTAACAGATTATTAACTTGTTAAATATAATGAAAAATTACTTAATGTCAATCACACTATTTACGTAAAAAATTGCCCATTTTTTTTATTATTTTTCTTAATCGCCAAAGTCGCGACTATTAAAAGACTATTCAAAGAAATTCGCATCGTCTCGTGCGCGCGAGAGACATCCATGGAAGCTTTTCCGTCGATCCGCGTACAGACTCGCGACAATAAGTTTTTCGAGGTTCGGGCCAACTTATCGATCGTCTCGGTAGTCTAGGCCATTCAATATTTATTGCCACAGCCAAACGCGTCAACCAAACAGCCACCAGCTTGATTAACATCTGTGCAAAACGGGAGCTCTGTAGCTCAAACCGTTCTCGAGTTACGAACATTTCAATTTGACAGTCCCATAACATACACACCCACACATCCGGACATTTTTTCTAGATATGATTTTTCCATGTTTTAAGACATTTAATGTACCTTGACATTGAAATGTGGTAAAAAAAAAAAATTCCCCGTCACATAGCATCCTCCACGAGGAAGCAAAAGTGATAAATATTCATAGAAACATCAATGAAGTAATTTTGTAAAAAAAAATCATCCGATGGAGACGATTATATGTGACCTGATTGAAGAAAATTTGTTTTTCGAGGAAGAAAAATGGATTTACTGCTCTATGCGATCGGAAACCTTTGTCACCTGAATAAAAGTTGTTTCTCTGATTACGAAACGCGTCAGATCATCTCGCGGATCGACAAGTTTATTCCGATAACGCTCAGCGAAGATTATATAGAGACGGAGCGTCGATGAAACGAAATGAGAGATTCAGTCGTTCATCGTTCTCGCTAGAGATACGAGCACAAGATTTAACCGATCGCCGTTATAGATTGATCCATTTTATTCTTCCGTTAATGATTTTCAATTACTTTTTACATCTCTCCGCATTTTTCATCATTAAATATCATCTTTTACACATTTTTCCTGCTAGTGCGCCAACTTTCACTAAATTCAGTGTCTGCGAGTCCAAAAAGTTTTTTCACACCCTTTCTATCTCGTTTAACCCGTTATCCAATGTATACACGTGAGTACTCCCAAAAGTTGATGAAACTTAATGATTACGAACTAATTAATGGACACTGCGTTAAAAATTGAAATTTCGAAATCATAATTTTCATTGAATTTGAATTTCATTAATTGCATTCAATGATAATTTAATTGTAATGAATATTTGGCAATGATGTTCAAAATTCGGAGGAGGAAAGGAATTTAAAAAAAAGAAGCATATTTCTTATTTTTTCTAGTCAGGTCCGGCAGTCTTGGCATCGAATACGTCAAAAGACGCTTGCCGATTATCCGATGGTCACGGAATTACAAAAGGACATGGATCTTGCAAGATGCTCTGGCGGGTATGACGGTCGGGTTAACCGCGATACCCCAGGGAATCGCGTACGGTGTCGTTGCCGGCCTTAATCCTGAGGTAAGCTCTACATTAACCAAAAAAATATTGAAACAAGGATAAATAGCCAACGGCTGGGCTCAATAAAAATGAAATATAAAAAAAAATTCGACTTCACTCGATTATATTTATAAAAATTGTTTGGCTGCTTGAATGTTAATAAGAATATATTTGTTTCAACGTGCAGTACGGTTTGTACTCAGCATTCATGGCATCGTTCGTCTACATCATATTCGGTTCATGCCCAAACATAACGGTCGGACCAACAGCAATTATGGCATTGATGGTTCAACCTTTGGTCGGAAAATATGGAGCGGACATGGCGGTGCTGATATGCTTTCTCAAAGGATGCATCATCACGCTTCTTGGGTTGTTCCATTTGGGTGAGCGAGCGGTCAGTTTGTCGTGTCAATGTTCGACTAGAAAATTCAAAAAAAATAAAAATAAAAAGGATTTGATGGAGAAAGGGTCTCGATGAGCAAGGGACGTTTTTCGTAATAGCCATGATTGATTAATTCGTTCAGGTTTTCTATTGGACTTTATATCGTTGCCTGTGATCACGGGCTTCACATCGGCTGCGGCAATCAACATTGCTGCTTCTCAGTTTAAATCCCTGTTGGGGATTCCTGGCAGAGCCGAAGATTTTCTCGACGCTGTAAAAGCAATATTCTCGAATCTCGATCAAATAAATCCGTGGGACACGTTGCTTGGCCTTTGCACGCTGCTCCTTCTCGTCCTCATGAAAGTAACTATTATTTTATTTTCATTTGACTTACCCATACCGTTGCGTCTCGTCTTTTTGACGAATTATAATTTTTTGAAAATTCAATTCACTCAAGTTTTAAGAATTCGATGAAATTTCGTCAGCATACTCATCAGTTTTTCAATATCATTATTAATTATTAATTATCAATTAAATAATTAATTATCATATAATTGCCCATATAATATAATAATATAAGAATAAAAAAAAATCATGAATAACTAAATAAAATATAATTTCATTCGTCCATTTGATATTTTTTTTAAATATTTTCATTTGATTAAATAAATATGATTAAATCAATGAAATATGAATTTTGAAAGATTTCAAATAGTTTTAGAGTTATTGAAATTTTTTGAACTCGTCTCAATCGCATGCATCGATCGTTCAATTAAATTCAGAGATTTATTTGCATTCAACTCCGAATTATAATGAATTTTAATTGCAGAATATTCCTGGTCAACGAAGAGGCACGAATTTCGAGAAAATCGGGTGGATCGTCACCCTCGCTCGGAACGCCATCGTCGTTATTGCCGGCGCTCTTATCGCCTACATATTTTATGCAAACGGCATGGAACCTTTCAAACTAACCGGTAACGAGAGTAAACTTGCTATTTGAGCTCTTAACAATGTATAATACAATTATAACGGTATTGAAGATTTTATTGGAATATTCATTAAGGTACCATGGGTCAAGGACTACCACCTTTTGGACCACCTCCCTTCTCTACCACATTCAATAACCAGACTTACAATTTTTTCGACATGGCACATGCGATGGGAACCACTCTCGTTACAATGCCAATTATTTCTACCATCGAACACATCGCCATTGCCAAAGCTTTTGGTAAGTATTTTTCTTCTACTTTTTAGTAAAAGTACGAACTCGTTTAATTTTAATTCTTCAAATAATATTTGAAATTTAAAAAATTCATTTAAAATTTCAAATTTCATTCATTTAAAAAAATGAAATAATTTTGGGCCGTTGGTTTTCGTTTTTTTCTTCAATAAATAGGAGACTCTCGTTCTCTTAGTAAGAAAGTTGGCAGGTGGAAAAGAATTTAGTGAATATGGAGGGATCGTTGTAATTCTGGTGGGGACGAATCATTCAAGTTGATGTGAATTGGCGGGTGCATAATCGTCGGAAACGTAACGTCTACGTGAGCTGAAACTCGGTAGCGAATAATGCTCAACGGTCGTACCACCTTTGGCTACGAACCGAGAGCTTTTAACTTTTCATCCGATGGATACGAAATTTTAACAGCGATGAGTAATAAACCAAGGGGCTGGCTCGCTCTCGGTATTTGTCGAGGGAAAAGCCCGGAGAGAGAGGGCGAGATATGAAAAAAGGGATTGATACGTGTCTATACAGTGAAATTTTATGTGCCACACTAGACTCTCGAGTATTCATGAGTGTAACGTGTTGCGCCATGCTCTCTCGAACTCCCTGAGTTCACCAACTCATCCGTAACGTAGAGATCGCATTTCCATAAATTGGATCTACGCCAAAGAAAACTTAAACGCACATATTTGAGTATTTGGAACTTGGAAAGTTTAAATTTTTCAAAATTCTCTGAAAAATCCATTTTTATTTTTGTAGAGCGAGTGAAATTTCATTTCTTATTCATTTTGTGTCTGCAGTTGTCATCGCAAGGAGCTTGGCTATACCATTGACAATATGCTAAGAATTTTATTCAATTTCTTGGTAATATTCTTTAGCATCAAATACGACGAGACAATTTCTTTTTTTACGCTGCAGTTTACATTGCATTTCGTTGAATTTGTCCGAAAAGAGTATGCTCGCAAAATTTCATCAAATTCTAATAATTTTGAATTTTTTTGTGCTTCAAAAATGGCAACGTTGTACAAAAAATTCTTACCTAATTTTGTTGCTTTTTCGGTGGCTTTTTTTTTCGCACTGCAGCGATGGGAAAGTCTCTGGATGCAACGCAGGAGATGCTGGCTCTGGGGATATGCAACATTTTCGGCTCTCTCGTAAGGTCAATGCCAGTGACTGGATCATTTACGAGGACGGCTGTAAATCATGCCTCGGGCGTCAAGTCACCATTGGGAGGAATATTTACAGGTATTGAAACGAAAAAGTACAAGAATTTCGATCGATTTCCTGGGAGCTGAAACAAATTTTTCCAAATATTCGTCGAGAACGAATTTTTTTGTTCTGACGTCTAGTCTCCGGAGCGAAAAAGAAAAAAAAAAACAATTTTTCGAGCCTCGTCAGTCTTCCCAAAAATGTTGATAAAATCGTATGTTTTGCAGGGGTTCTCGTATTGTTGGCGGCGGGTCTGCTGACGTCGACGTTCCGTTTCATACCAAAGGCAAGCTTGGCTGGTCTCATAATCTGTGCAATGTACTACATGTTGGATTTCACAACTTACAAGCTGCTATGGCAGGCAAAAAGTTAGTCATCAAAATTATATAAATATTCAAATTTCCATGCGAATAATCACTACGACGATGTATGAGATAAACTGAAAAGATGGAAAGTTTAGATGAGCCTGAAGTTTGTATCGATGCGATGCCACGAAATGTTAAAAAAAAAAACAACAAAAAAAAAATGATTTGCTACTTTTTTTTCGCGACGAATCATTATTATTTTTTTTTTTTCATTTCGTGGTATTGCAAACTTCAGGCTCATACGTTGAGGAACAAGTCTCGATGCATGCAAAATGCAGTTCTGACAATAATAATTATCAAGCATTGACGCAAAACTGCATTTTACAAGAAAATGTCAAAGAATTTACGTTTTTTTTAATTTTTTTACAGAATTGGATTTTTTTGCTATGGTGGTAACTCTCGTGACGAGTGTTTTCCTGGGCCTGGAGATCGGGGTGATAGTCGGTATAGTTTTCAATCTAGCAACACTATTGTATTTCTCAGCCCGACCATCGGTGATGATTGCAACCGAAACGGTAGGTCGAGCTTCGAGACACACTCGAAACTTGATCGAAATCCAAAATTAGTTAAAAAAAAAAACTAGAAAATCAGCAGAATAATATAAAATTTGAAAAAAAGAAATAAAAATTTGAGGATTTTTGCCATAAAAGTCGAGCCAGTTTCCAAATCTCTCATTATTTTTAGTAATATTAGTGACGAGGCTCCTCGTGCTCCAATGGTAAGAAAACATTTTGCCGATAAATTGAGATTCCCGAGAAAAATCACGTTTGCCAAGGCTCTGTGTTACTAATTTATTTTTATTTTCATTCAACAAGATCGAGGGACAAAACCTCGTGCACGTCACACCGGAAGAGGCCGTCTCTTTTCCAGCCGCTGAGAATCTTCGGAGCCACGTAATGAGCCTTTCGGAACAAAATCTGAGCAACGTGATACTCGACTTTAAGAATCTCAAGCGGATTGACGTTACCGTAGCCAAGGCAAGTCTCTCAAGTTACTACATTTTCACTCATTTATCTCCCTCTCTAATTACCTCATTCCTGAGCATGAATCAACACTCAATGTGCGCAAGGGAAAGGAAACGACGAAACCGAAACTATCGCCAAAAATCGTATTATTATCATTTTTTTGAATCATCAAAATCCAAAAATTCTTTCAATTCGATTTTTGACGAAAAATTTTCACATTTTTTTCATTCGAAATTTTTTCTTTTTTTTCCTTGGAAAGTGAAATGTGAGTGCAAAGATATTTTGGTAGAAAAAAAAAAGAATAGAAAATCATTTTCCACATAGGAATGTGCGGGAAGGAGAAAAAAAAAAATATTAAAAAGCATAATCGATGGGACGAATTTTGCACGATCGGTATCCGGAGCACGTGCCCCCTCGGACGATTAAGTTTTCATCGAGGTCAACTGGAAATTCGAAAAGTTTCGTTGGCCATATAGATTCTGTGAAGGCAACCGCTAGCCACAACGTATCGTCGTTCTTTTGCTTGTTTGCGTTACGTGAAGCCACGTGATTTTATGGAAAAGTTGAAGGGTCGTTGTAATATTGGCGACTGCGGAATGGAGCTGGAAACAAAAAGTGCCAACTTCGCTGCTAGTTAAATCGTGAAAACTTTGCATTTCCTTGTTTTCCATTTTTTATCGTTTTTTTATTTTTTTTTCTTACAGAACATGAAGCTGCTGGCTCGTGACCTGAGCCTCGTGGGCCAAGAATTAATTTTCATCAATGCCGCAACCGATGTCAATGACGTTATGAAAATTGTGGCTCCTGAGCTGTCGAGCAAATTCAGCCAAGTCATCGAAGAAACGTTGGGCGATGAACCGTAAGAATTTCCACCAAATTCTCTCGACATTCGGGAGCCGAAATATTTCTCTTGAGTATTCATCTCCTGCCAAAACTGGCGGTTCCTCTCCCCCGATGAGCCAGACCTTGGGGTTTCGTCCAAAATCTAGATTTTTTTATGAAACGAAGAAAAAAAAATGAATTATATTGTCCAGTTTTATCGACGACGAAGCAGATCCGCATTATTTGCTGATCGTGGCAAAATTCAATTTTTTTTTTGTTATTGAATTTCGCCGATTTGTTCGTGCGAGAAAATGCAAAAAAATGAGGCTCATTCCTGAGGCAGAGAGCGTCCCATGTGCACGAGGATAGTATTTTTGTAAATTTTTTAAATAATTTTTGTAAGAAATTCGAGAACTATAAAAACTCGGACCGGAAGGGATGAGGGAAAAGTTCGCAACGTAGAAATGCACCGAAAACTCATTATTTTTTTGAGCAGAGTGCAACACAGAGTACGAAAAATGAATTTAGTTAAAAAAAAAAGAAAAAAATGGATTAATTATTAAAATAATGATCGAATTGGTATCGTGAGTTCGAAATGGTCTGAGAAATACGTTTGCGAGCTGCTGACCAACGAGTATTTATACGTACTGATGCATTTAGTATGATCGACTTAAAAGTGTCAACTTAATTACGAAAAGAAAAAATTAAAATTCCTTGGATCGATGGAATTGGAAAATTTGTTCGATTTTTTTGAAAATGTGATTTTTTGACGTCCAGTCATGCACGAAAGTCTTTGGTATACATTCCCAAGACATTCCTATGCTCAATTTTCACTTTTTCTAGAGACCTTAAAATATTATTTTTGTAAATAGTTTTCAATAATCGATATTTTTTTTTCTTTCAAATATTATGTGATAAATAATTTGATGGTATTATTCATAGTCTGTAACGAATGATAATAAAATATATTTTGTGTAAAAAAATTACGTTCGATGAGAACAAGCTGGACCAGATGAGATTGTTGTTGGCAATCTTGAATGTTTTTCCATGAAATGTCTCTCCATGGTTTCCCCATCGTGGAGTATCCAGTAACACTTATTGCAGTATTTCCGGCGATGGAATTTAACGTGTGTCGAAAGAGAGGAGAGAGTTGCTATTTGTTCACGACAAAGATTGCACTCGAAGTTCAAAATCCGGTGGACTGGGAAATGCTGAGTCAAAAGAAAGGCTCATTATTATTTTTCTATTTTTTGCTATCAAGGAGGCTGGCTAGACACAAGAATGTTGACATGCAAGAAGCATGGAAATTATTAGAATTTGATGTTTTTTTTTCATTTTTATTTTTATTTTCTCTCGCCAAATTTTATTAAATTTTCATTATATTGTTGTATGTAGCCAACCTCCTTAAAGAATTCTAAATTACTGCCTTTTTTGTTTTTTTTTTTTAATTATATCGACGAGGAATCGACGTGGCTTCGGGATGATCGTCAACTTGGGATTGATTAAAATCTTGAATTTTGATATTTCTTCTGACAATGAATGAGAGAAAATAATTTACCATCGTCGCGTCTCCACCTCCACCGATGTAACGGGCTTTCACGATATTCGAACGGATCGTAATCTTGGGGGCTGTGCTCACTCGATACCGGTCTGGAATCTTGACGATCGTTTTATATTTTATTTTTAATTATTCAAATTGTTTATTAATTTTATTCGAAAAATCGTTTTTTTTCTCACACTTTTTGTTACTTTGGGGGGAGGGGGGGGAGCTACAAGTAATATTGCATTTTTTGGGAGTTACATTTTGCTTGTATTTCTGGGTTGTTGGGGGGCCCCCCCCCCCCCCCCCCAAAGTAACAAAAAGTGTGAGAAAAAAAACGATTTTTCGAATAAAATTAATAAACAATTTGAATAATTAAAAATAAAATATAAAACGTAATAAAATTCGGTCAAAATAATGAGGAATCGTCTTCTTTGGAGTGAATAAAATCCCATAGAATTTCGTACTTTCCTGGCAGTTTGTAGAGGCCGACGAATGTCGTAGACGAAATCTTTTTTAGTCATTTTTTCGCTGAGGTTTCGATTGCACCGTAAATTATATTTCGTCACGTCAGAACTTTTGTCGGTGGATTGACCGGAGCTGTTGGCAGTTGGGGAGTTGATAAGTAATCGTCGTTTGTCGTCCATGATTCCGAAAAGCTTCCTCGAAGTTGCTGGTTCTGTGAATCTTCCGAAGCGTCAAGAATTTCGTTTGTTTTCGTCACGTAGTAACGTCTTGGCTGCCCGGAAAATAAAGGACGATCAAAATTGCCGAAAACGCCGTTCCACAAAGTCTCGCATCCATGGACTCTTGTTTCTCGAGTAGAGGGAATAAAAAATGATTAATGTGACGAAGTTTATTTCGTATAATGATTATTTTATTACGAAACGTATTTTAATTCGCATTAAAATAGTAAATTACACGTGGCGCTTAAATAAGTTATATATGTCCGTCGGTATTGAAATGAGAAAAAAGGATGATGCTGAAGTTCGTAACGTTCGAATGCAACGAAGAATATTTATTTTTATTTCCCATTTTTTCAACAATAAAAATAAAAATAGTAATTTTCTTTTTTTTCTCATTTTTTTTTGACTGACCAGTTTTAAAATAATCCAAACTTTTCGAGCGGAAATATTTTTTGGGGGCAAAAACCGATCGTTTTATCGTCACAATTGAATTCTCAAATAAAATCATGAGATTTGGTACGGAAAAAAAAAAAAATTCGTTGCATTCGAACGATGCAGACTTGAGCGTCATGAAAAAGTTTTGAATATGGCTGTGGCTACTCGTCCGGATATTTCGTACACAGAAAACACGTTCGGACGAATAAGCAAGTTCGTCCGGGCGAATATTATTAATCCGAGTAGCCGAACGACGAGCCACTGCGTTTGAATATCAAGACTATATCGCTTACTAATCTAAATAAAAAGATAAATCATCGGGTTAGTAGAGACTTGGCGTGGAAACGCAATTATCATTGAAATCATGGGAACAGCCACACAGCAACGCGTGTGTATTTGTTTATTCCCATGAGACTAAGCCCCAGAACGTAAAATCCAATAAATTCTAAAGAAAAAATAAATTCTTGTTCGTTTTTTGTCTTTCTTCATGACGATCAAGTCGTCCGGTTGTTGGAATGCATCGAAATTTTTTTTTTTTCCACAAAGCAAGCAAATAATCCGATGAAAAATATGAACGATCGCTTTTCGAGGACCAAAAATAATTCCAGTTCGAAAAATCTCGATAATTTATTAAATTTTCACAAATTTGCTAAAAAATAAATATTTTTCGTTGCATTCCAACGTCCCGAACTGGAGCGTCATGTTTTCTCGTTTTCGAGCTTAAAATCTAAAACAACCTGCTAATTCGTTAAAGAATCGTTCCTTCCATCTTCCCGTGTGAAAATCCTTGCTCGTCGTTATCGTACTCGTAGTATTGCGCGTTTTACAACATGGAGGGCGTAACGATCGTTCGCTTAAATTAAATTTTCCAAAAAGAACGTAGAAATTAAATTGTAAAGAAAAAATGGTCTCGTATGTACAAAAAAAAAAAAAAGAAAAAAGTATTTGACGCTAAGAATCAAAGACTCTCATGACCTTACCCATTTGTCTATCTGTCACAATCAGCTGCGTATTTAAAATGAGAGAAAAAAGGGCTCTTGGCCGAGTTACAAGGATAAAGGCATGACTAGATCGATCGGAGCATTAATACAACGTCGCGCCGATTATTCAACCGACTAATTCACGTTAAATTATCATTATTCCTAATAATGTTAATAATAATAACAACAATAAAAGTTAATGTTATAATTACATCGTAAAGAATTGTGATTCGTGATTCCTCCGACGACGCAACCGACTCCCGCAATATCGAAGCTTCTCTACACATTTTTTCCTTCATCGAGTTTCTTCCTTTTTTCCTTAAGGAGACTTCCTACACACAACAATGTTGCCATCGCAAGAGCATAGGAAAATTCGAAATTATTAGAATTATTATAAAATTTCGTGAGCAACAAAGAAACGGCGCTTGACGCAGACACACCATTAGGCTCTTTATGAATCGTTGATTTTTTTTCATTTTCATTTTTCTTCCGTGACACCTTCAGTTTTCTTCGATTTTTGCGTCGCTCAGGGACGAAAGAGAGACCGGAAGGCGCTGCTTCTTTTAGGAAACGCATAACAGCGACGAGCTCGCGATCGCGATACAAAAAAAAAAAAAACTTTAAATTCAATTCTTTCGTACGTGGCTGTGCAATTTTTCGAGGGGCGATCTTACTGCGATGCTTGCATCATTTCCATCCTCCGAATGAAAGAAAAGAATGAAAATCGATGAAAAATCGAGAAAACCCGAACTTTGTCGAAAAAATTCCAACCGCAAACGCATCGATTTTTTTTATTACTTTTGGACGAAAATCGTCCAGCAAGACTCTCCGGACTTCCTCGAATGGTAAAGTCGAGACTATCCAGGAGAAAAATAATTTTTTCGCAATTTTTTCATCGATTTTATCCAAAAAATTCAAACTCGCTCGATTTTTTTTTCTTAATTATAAATTTTAAATGTTTGGAGGTCTCGGTCGAGCATCACAGTAGGACAACCCCTAAACTTTGCTAATGTAACGAACGAATGTATTTTCCACTCGAGCAAAAAGAGGCTCGCTTGGTCGTTCACATTAAAAATCACTTGTAGTCAGTGAATTCGTTAAATGGATAAAAAATACTTTATTCCTTGAATAGTTGATGATTGCACCAATTAGCTAGTCTGTTGCCGAACGTTGGGTTTTGGTCGTGCTAGGAGTCTCGAGCATGTCTTATTGAGGAGTCTTGATGCCGTAATAAAGGCGCACGCTCTTGTCTTACCTCCGGCAAAGTGGCTAATTCTTGCACCGGATTTCGTTGCCATATACTCCGCGTTGCCATTTCGTGGTAGCCCCGTCTTCTTACCTGTCAAACAAAGTCCATTTCATTTTTAATCGATCCACGCACCGAGGAACTAATTTTTTTTTATCATTTTTTAATAATTCGTCGAATTTCCACTCGATTTGGACGTTTTTACTTTTACGACGGAAAGCAAAAAGCTCAGGAAGTTGGGAAACATCGATAGTTCTCAATATTTTACCGACTCTTACAAAATTTCTATGCGTCACTATGATTTATCACATATTTTTATTCATTAATTGTTCAATTCTCAAAGTTATTACGATTTTTTGAAATATTTCTTTAATTTTCACTATTATGCAAGTTTTGTTTCAATATTTTTATTCATTATTTGTTTAATTTAAAAAATCCCAGAATTATTCGAAATAATTTGCCGAATGAACGTTGGAAAAAAAAATATATATATATGTTTTTTTTTTTTTCAATATTTCTAAGGTGAAGAAAAACTCACTTGTCTATGGTGCAACTCGTGCAGGTACAATGTAGATAGGGACATATCGGCAGCGGTGAATTCAACGGGAACAGAAAGATCCGAAGTTAATTCGTGTCCGGATCCAAAAACGGAAGCCCCGAGTGACTGATTGGAGAGTCCCTGTTGAAGGCCATAGAGCAAGCCTCGTTCGTTATGAAAGGGTCCTTCGGCGCGATTCATGCCGCGCCTGACGACATGAGGAAAAGCGTCGGATCTGGTGCTGGCGGAATCCTCGACGCCAACGGATGTCGTGGACATTCCGCCGCCTAGATTCGCGAAATTCATGCTCGGCACGCTCACGTGATTGATCATCGTAGTCCGCACTATGCTCGCTACGATGTCGTTGTACTGGAGAGCAAAAAAAAAAATCATCGATTTATCAGTTCCACAAATAAATTCGGGGCCTCAAGAAAAATTAGAGGTTTAGTTCGAGTCATGAAAATCTAAATGGTGATGGAGGAGGAAAGTCGACGATAAAAAATGAAAAATTGTGACGTACCTCGGGTCCTAAGCTCGACAGGCTATTGAGGCTTGTAAGGAGCGGGTTCATGTCTCCAGGAAGGACATTGACTTCCTTTTTGGCGCGTTCTCTGAGGGCAGTGACAAAGTTTTCGGCATGGCTGGGGGGTTTCCATTCGGGATTGGTAAGAGTGAAGTGAATGAGTGATAATTCGGTTTTTCCGTCTTCGGCTTGTGTGTATTGATTGGAAATGGGTAGATTGAGTGTCCTGGTGGGTTGTTGTTGGCCGTATTGATTGTCAAAGCCTTCGGTGCGCTCGTCGATCGGGGTTGTGGGTAAAGTTTGCCACATCGGATTGCCATGGCGACGAACATCCATCTGAGCAAAGCTGCAGACGTCCCCGACGCCGGTGACCTCGATCGTGAAGTTTCGATAGAAATCGACAATGTCAAGGGCACGTTGACGCATGTGGAAACAAAGGATGAACGGAGTGAGCAAAGGAGACAAAAGTTCTTCGATGAGATGGACCGCCCGGTATTGAAACAATTGGGCCATTTGGGCCCGAGTCATTTGCGTGTGAGCGTGGCCTTTCCAGCTGTCGGGACGATAATGAGTGTGAGCCAAAACCGCAGTCAATAAAGTTTCCGGACACCAGACGAGGTTCTCGTCCGGTATGAACGCCCGAGAACCAGCCACCACAGCCCCGAGGATCGTCATTGTTGTCAATACGTGCTCGACCGTCAATACATCCTCGTCATAAATCGTCAATATCAATAACACAACGAGAATACTGCCGGCGACGAATGCCACGTTTTTAGCGATCACTGTCATTATCGGGGACGTGAATATACTCATGTACTTTGAGGCTGGACGATAGGCACGATTCAAACGTGCGTTCAACTCGTGATCGAGCTCGTTAAAGTGACGCAAATACAAACGACCGTACAACGACCATGTACGCGATCCTAATGTACCCGGCTCTCGCTTTATCAACTGTTACGAAAAACAATACAAGATTTTTGTTATATATTTATATTTAAAAATATATATTATAATAATAAATAAATATAATTTTCGATATATATAATTTTCTCGGTAAAATTTTCTTACCTCGCCGTAATTGAAAAATGAGTACAAAATCTGCCACAAGAGTATGAGCGGGCAAAGTATGAAATTTGCTACTCCAACCCACATTATGTGTTTGGACAATGCTCGAGCCAGTTCCTGGCGTCTGTTCAACTTTTTGTAATCCTCTTTCAGGTGCCAATTGTTCTCGAACGGTGACCAAGGGCCTCCTGTTTTCGAGACACGATTGAAAAATCACATTTTTCTATGATCTCATTTTTCGGAAGCAAAACGAACGAGAAACGAAGAAGAAATGAATTTTGTAATTGTCTATGGCCAACTTTCCATTTCCAAGTATAAAAAATTACGTTTTTCGAGACTTTTTTGGGGTTTTCAATTGGGGTTTGGGGTTGAAAATTGCTTAGAAGGCTGTCCCGGAATTAATTTCGAGATGATGAGCATACTCACGAAACAACAAGAGTTCCATGTTGTATTTGAGTCCCCTGGTCATGAAAATGACTTCGCCAATGACAGGGACTTTGAGTCGAACAGGCAAGAGAGATTTGTTGATCATGGCGACGAGATAATTTTTGAATCGTAAGATTCTGTGGTAAATATCGAGTTCGGAGAGTTCGCGTTTGTGTATGCACATTTCTTGTTCCTTCTGTACTTCACGCACGCGTTTCTGTACCTCGTGCCAAGTGAGATTGTCAAGATCGTTGTCATCGATTTTTAGTGCGATATTGAAGAACAATTTGATGTCCCAAAATTGTGTCAAATGATAGAGAACATTGACGAAACGTAAAATCCAAAAAATGCCTGCGACGAGAATGCACACCCAGGTTATCAAACCCATCGACGCGAGGGAGTCGCTCGTCGATAATATTGCGTCGCTAATTGATGTTTTGTGCGAATTGTTGTCGACCGTTTCGTTCCTAAAAAAAAAAAAAATCCCAAATTTTTTTTTTATCCTTTTTGCTGGTTCGAGTACATACTGGGTCAATTTGACCCGAACATTTTTTTTTCACCCATAATTCGGCATTTAATGGCAACGAGTAAGAAAAATAAAAACAAGGAATGCAAATTTGGATTTAAAAACGCCTTGGGTCAAATTGACCCGAATGTACTCATAGGAGATGCATAGGAGATTTTTGTCCCTTTATTTTTCGGTACAGAATATTTTTTCCTCTTATTTTTCGTTCTGGTCAATTATTTTGTTAATTGTTTTCCGGACAATAATGTACTCACTTGAATAGGACCGCGTAGTCTACACAATGGAACAGGAAGGTTGAGAAAATAACGACGAAAATGAATTGTCCTAGCTCGAAAAACTCCTGGAGCATCATACAAGCAAAACCGTGTTTTTGATGATAATGATACATTCTGGTGAAAAAGGAATCGAGATCCTCGATGTGGTTCCATCGCGCTTTACCACCTTCCGGTACGACGTGGATCATCACACCAGAGTCCTGAGGTGTTTCGTCTCGATCCTCGTCAGTAGTCTCCTCATCGATGTCTCTGTGATGATCGAGCTGCTGGTAACTGCCATCGAGTATCGTTGTCATCTGCAAATTTTCATTTCGATTAATTATTATCGATTTTCAAGTTTTTATAAAAAATTTAATGAAAATACCAAAAATTCAAGTTGCATCGTTTCTGGTCTCTTGGAATTTAACGATGAATTGATTTTTCATTTAGTTTTTTGTTCATAATTGCTCGTTGCAATTTTTTTAAACAAATAAATTCATTTTTTTTTTTTTTTTTTTGCAATTTAATTCCATTCGGACCGAGAAAAATACAACGAGAATATTTTACAAGCAAGATCTTTAGGCGAAAGAAAAAAAAGATGCAATAAGCAATCAAGGGTTGTGCATTAATATTGCCTCAAATCCAATGCCCTACTTTTCACTAAGGCTCATAAAAAATGATATTCTCGCTATCGAGTAGTTCTAATGCTCTCTCATTCACACTAATTATCCTTACGACCTAATCACCGAGAATAGCTATCGTTCGAATATCATTAATATTCCACGAAAATCTTTGTTCCCAATATCTCTCGATGACCTTGACCGTGTTTTTAGATTTGGCACGTGGAACCTTACTCAAAGCTGAAAAAATCTTCAGCACGTTAGAAAAACTATTTTCTTCACTTCCAACTTAGAAATTTAGAATAGAATTCAAATTTTGCAACTTTGATCGATTCTTTTCTTTTTTTTCTTCTCTCATACAGTTCAGCCTCATTCAGCAACGACCATGAGAATGAAAAAAATGTTGTTAGGAAATCTCAAGACTAAATACGACACTGAAGTTTGCGTCGTTGAAACGCAACGAAATTTTTTTTCTGCTTTGCCAAATCTTGTTATTTTGATTGAGAATTAAATTGTCATGACAAAACGATCGATTTTTGGCTCCAGAAAAAAATATCGAGTCGAAAAATGTGGATAATTTAATAAATTAATAAACTTGTCAATAAAAATCAATATTTTTCGTTGCATTCCAACGTTACGAACTTCGACATCGTGCCTAAATGCCCAATCGGATGGAAAAAGGAAACTGCGCTAGGTCGCAGTGGCAAAATTACTTTGACCATGAAATTAAAGACCAAAAATGATTTTGCTGTTTATTTAACTCGCCGCTACCCAGAAACTGTTTCATGTCAATTTAATTTCAAGCCTCCGCGAGATTTGACAGCTGCTTGACCTGTCAAACAAATAGCGTCCACTAAAAATTCTTCAGCTCAGTGAAAATCCATCCGATTGGCTGTTCAAATATCTTGGCATCGATTGGCATTGTGAATGCAAGCGGAATATAAAAGAATGAAGAGTGAAGCAGCTGGACATGCAGACGATAAATGGATGGAGTGAATTCCCAAGAAAAGTTCGCAGTGGCTCAGTTTTTTTCAAAAAGTGTGATGCTCCCCGCACGACGAGCTGGAAATTTGTCAATTTTTCTTTCATTTTTCAGGCACCGGACAAATTTTTCTTCGCAAGGAATTAAAAGATTTTTTGACGCTGGCGCACAATGGAAATGACAAGAAACGGAAGAGAAAGAGTCGAGAGAGTGCGGTCGATCGGTATTGACCAAAAAGTGAAAACCAGTGAGACTTTTTCATTGGGAAAAGCATTTGAGACGGAGCCTTACCGTTCTTGCTCTGCGGTTTGGCTCGACGCAGGTAATGACAGTGTCACGTTTCATTCTCTCATGTCATTAAGGTAAAAATTAATCTACTCTGCGTTTGGACAGTCGCGCGCCTCCCGACATCTAGAACGCAATTGCCATGTGTGAATGCGTCATCGGCAATGGCGTATCGTCAAGATTTTGTCGTGAGCGATTGAGCAGGTAAAATAAACAAAGCGATTGAGATTTTTTGAGCATCGGTGGAGAGTGTGTCATTGTAGAAAAGATGAAAATATATGAGGACTAAGAGAGTTGTAGAAAATAGAGATTTTTCATTGGTTCGAGGAGAAGGAAAGATAAAAAAAAATATTTCGATTGACAAATTAATTAATTGGTAAATATTAGTTCATGTGTGTGTGTGTGTGTGTGTGTGTGTGTGTGTGTGAGACGAAAATAATTCCGTTCGATGTTTACTTTTCTTGGTTAGTGGACGAGTGAGATTTTTTAAAATGATACTCGAAGCGAGTCATTTATTGGGGAATTTTTTAAACAATATATATATTTTTTTTCATTATTTTATTAACTCGATTATCGTGGACGAAGGAATGACAAGTTTGATCGATGAAAATAGAAACGAGATGACCGAGAGGATTATTCGATGATGAGAAAGAGAAGTGACACGAATGTTTTGGCAATACAGCTGATCTCCATAAACAAAGCGAATAGAGAGGCTCTTCCTACCTTCGTTCAGCAATGGCTTTTTTAATTCTTCCTTTCTCACGTATTTATATTCAAATTTGTTGTTCATGCGGATTATCCTCACTCACGTATTAATTGCATGGCGTTTCATTTTTATTTACTCGTTAATTTAGACATTTAATCTTTTCATCAGAAGTACCGAAGTTGTTGCGTGCGTCTCACCATTTTTCGCGAATACCTTATTTTTTTTCTCCCTTGTCTCTCTTTTTTTTCTTTCTTCTATTTGTGATGATACATCGAGACGTGCAACGAGACACGCGACCAAACTCAGAACTACATTGAAGGCTATGTAGCTCGTGAGATAAAATCATTTTTTTAGCGAACTGTCATCGGTAATGTAGTTTGTTACTGACAGTCCACGGAGATCAGTGCGAGCGTTGATTTCTCGATTTTCACTTTGGGTGCAATTCCGAGAAAGTCGGAAGCCTACAGCCGCGTCGCGAGTCATTTACATATATAGATATACCCGAGCGGACTAAACGCGCGCGCGTACGCAAAAAATTCCATATTTCGAAAAATATTCCGGGTCGCCAGAAAATCTTTGAAGGTCTCGACTCTTGTCAAATTTGTATCAAATTTCATGACGAAATTTCGTTTTCCTTTTTCCGAAACTTTATCCATTTTTGATTTTATTAAAAAATTATTGCTCGCGACGTTTCGTCCCGTTCCTTATATTCGTTATTTATTATTGTTAATAATAACAATAATAATAATATATTAGGAATAATAATAATGTATTAATACTAATGATAGATATTTATAGTAATTAAATTAAATTAATTATATTTTTCATTAAATTTATACAAAAATAATCGAACGCATCGAATTTTATTATTAGCTGCGATAAAGCGCGTTAATTAATAATAATCATGTGGATGGAGCCGTCAATTTGTCAACTTAAAATCAATTTCCACGTCGCGCATAAATTTCAGAAATTTAACACAGGGCGGAATATATTTTTGTTGTATTTTGCAAAGAAAACTGACCACGTTTTCAATGGAAAACGACAAGTACTCTCGGACGACGACGAATTTCTCGAACGTATGCCAAATTCCTGGAAAATGTGCGAAGCCATGCCGATTTTCTTGGACGAATCAAAACAAAACACACGGATATGAAGAAGCGGGAGAAACGTGACTGTGTAGTGAAAAATGTAAACAGACACCGGAGCAGCGGTTGAGTCGCGCGCCACTAGCCGTGATTTCGGCGCTCGCTCGAACTAAACTCTGTTCCTTGAGAGTTGTGAGGTCCCCGCTCGCCCCGCACGGGTCACTTGTTGCGCCGCTGCCGTCCTGTCGTCACGGCATACGGGGCTCTCTCGCAGTCGCGGCAAGACGAAAAATACTCGATATATATGTATATCTATAGAACGAAGCGTCTCTTAAACGAAAGACGCTGAACGAGAGCGTTTTTCCTGACTTTTATTTTCGACAGTAAATCGTGGTCACTATTTTCTTGTTATTTACATCGATTCCCGCGTTTTTTTCACCTTCGGTTGTCCGACCGCGAGTTGCTCCGTGTTTTATCCTCGTGACACGTGTGTGTAGTGTTGTTTTTGCTTTCGAAAAAGTGTGTGCGCGCGTGATCCTCGTTTTCGTGTATGTTCAGTGATTTTTAACTTGGAAAAAATACTTCGACGTGATTCTTCGATCCTCGGAACCCGCTTACGTCTTGTTTATTTTCCGCTTCATCAGCCAAAAACATGGTAAGCCATCATTTACCTTTGTTGACACAAATCATTCTCCTGCAACCCCTCGTTGTGTTACGTACAGGGCGTTCCGATTCGACTAACCTTTGCTAACGATCATAATCATCGGTCCCACATTATCTTTTTTTTTTCTCACTCACGAAATTTATTTCGATGCGTAGATTTTTGATAATCTTTAACGGATGGAGAATATTTTTTTCTGAGCACGAAACTCGAGGCTCAAGGTCATGCACATTTCAGTTGTACACTATTTTGCCCTGTTTTCGTAATACGATGAATTTGTGGAGAGAAAAAATGCGAGAGTAAGAAAAATTGTCGCGTAACGGACACTACAATGAACCAATAAGACGAGAGAGACGGGGAGACGTAAACGATACGAAGATTAAAAGAGTCTCGAGCGTGCAAGAGTCTCGGATCATCTCTCGAGATATCGCGCATCCGCGTTAAAATAATACGCTGCACTTTTTTAAACTCGAGACGAATCCAGTTTTCTTGGAATATTTTTGTAGCGAGTGTTGATGGAAAGATTTTCTATTTGTAATGGAAAAAAGTGTCTGGTCGTGTTAAAAACTTGCGAAACGTTCCTCCGGAAGGTTTCGTTCGTTCTTGTGCACAGCTTTGTTCGATATTATAATACAGAAGGAGGAAAAATTCTTTACGAAATCCATTCGGTTCGGTATCCTTATATTTTCGGATTGTAGGTCGTCCGAAAGCAAGGCCCGGCCGCACGTCACTCTTTTGTGCTGCGAAACCTTTCGGACCTTTAGTGTTGCTCTTAACGGTGCATCGCACCGGCAGGTATATATGTATCGCGCGCGGGTACATTTCTATGGGGCGTTCAAGGGCAAATGTCACGACGACTCAATTCTCTCGAAAAATAAAATCGAAAATGGATTTTCTTTTTTCAATAGATATTCATTTTTTTCATAAATACATAAAAAATTTATTATTTTTTATAAGAAATTTTGATTAAATTAAATTTGAAATTTTAATTTTATATTAAAATATTTTCATATATTTTTATAGAGAAATTTGATATTTAAGAGACGTGTATATGTGTCGAAATAAATGTGTATACAGGGAAAGGGATGCAGATATTCCGGCACTTTGCGCTGCTTGCTCAAGGGCCATCGAGTTACTCTCTCGTCTCGGCCAATTGAGCGCGCATGCTTATGGCCACGGATTCTCATTTATATGTAGCCCACACTCGTATACATATAATTTGTATATATATATATTTATATTATCTGTATTCACGTGTGTACAAATGACTCGAAGTACCAGGCAACAATCAATATGCACGGGCCAGAGGAAATTTTATCGTCTAACGATAAATTGAGCTCTACCCCATTTTTTAATATTCACTAATAATCAATACGCGTCTCTCGCGAATTTTCATTCGTTCATTATTCTCGCAAATAATTCGAAAATTTACATTTTTACGATGCAACAAAATTCGTTTCTTTTTTTTACGATCTTTTCATCGGTGGATGGCAACAAAATTGGATTTTTTTATTGACATTCTGATTAAATATTCGGTCAGGACGATAAAACGATTTTTTTTTCAGAGATCCAAAGAAAAAAATTGGTACGAAAATTGTCAGGGTTTTTGAAAATAAATTTCATAAAAAATGATATTTTTCTGAAATGAGATTAACGAAAGATACAAGGAATAAAATTAGTTGGAATTCTGTCGCGAGTTTCTTTCATTTGACATTAGTCTTGGGCCCCTTTTGGGCAGCAGTCGGGAAGAAGTCTTTGAGGGATAGACTGTAACATCTTCGATGTATTCGATAGCTCGTTAAATGACATACGTGTGTGAGTGTTTGCTCGTTCACGTTGGCAGGCTCGCCAGATAGACATCCGTTGTTCTCTTCTCGCCTCTCTGAGTTTCATCTTTGCTCCTTCCCCTGATGTTGTCCTGTTCTCGACAGTAAAGATCGACGAGCTGAAACTTTCAGTTCCTTCCATGGGAAAAATCGAAATAATTTGATTTTTGAAAAAAAAAGAAAAAATTTTCTACTTCGAACGAAATTTTTTTAATTTTATTTTCCATTTTTTTTTTTCTATCTTTTGTCTGTGAGTCGCACGGTTGGGCGTTTTTATGCGTCGATAGATTTTTCGCATTGCTGATCGTTGGTTAAAAGAATAATGCAGCTCTCGTTTTATTATGGAATTTTTTTATGGTTATTCGGTGCTTTTTTAAAAAAGTCTCTAGGATGCTCCAAGGACTCTTTACTTCTTTATATTACAAATGCTTGTAAAGGCACATTGCGTATACAACGAATCACACACACTGCCTGCAAAATACTCATTCCTCCTTTTTTCTCATTCGATATATATAGCTCGTCTTTTGTCGTTGGGTTCCACCAGTTTTCATTTTTATTTCTCTCTTTTCTCTCGTTGCACATATTCTCCATTCGCTTTCCTCTCCCTCTCTCTCTCTCTCTCTCTCTCCTCATCCTTATCCTTTATATTCACGATTCTCTGTTTGCCGCAAGGCCTATATTCGAGCTCAGTGTTCACTCGCCACAGAACGTTTTACCAGGTATCTCCTTCACAGTTTCTCGCTCTCGCTCGCGAGCCTTCAAACCAGTTTCCAATGGGAATGCATTTTTTTTCTTTTTTTCTTTTTCTTACCATTTTTTGTTTTTGTTGTTGTTGTTGTTTTGTTTCGTACCTCAGGCCGGCTCTATCGTTATACCTTCCGTTGTATATTATGCATTCTCATAGTTCGCCTTACACACTAACTGCAAGCCACGCCGATCGTGCGCGCCGCGATCAACCGCTGCTGCTGATGTTCGAACTAGTTTCAACCGGTCTATAGGCACTTCGGTGTTTAATCGTCCAATATCCTTGTCAGGATTCGCAAGGACGTTCGCTACATCCGACAATATGTTAAGGATTTTATCAAATTTGGGGAAAATATTTTTTTGGTTCGGGGATTAGAATTGAATTTTATGGGAAATTTGATGGACCGACTGGTGGTGGATGTTTCTTAGTTTTCGGGGAGTTTTCGTGCGCGATTGTCATGCGGGTTAGTCGGCAACGACACCGGAAGTTGATCGAGGCGATAGACTAGAGTTTTCTTGTTCCTTTTCCTCCCACAACGGGGCTACGACGAATAATGCAGCAAAATCTTGTTCCTCCTTGTGTATATAACCCGTGTGGGAAAAAGCATCGAGTACGCTAAAAATAAATGTTCTCCCCTAGTGAAAAGAGAATTTTGTTAGCGTCTGGACGAAAATACGTATCGCGCACGCATCTCGTCGTTGCGAGAGTCACGAAAAAATACACACCGCGCCTGAGGATGTAAACACGTGCGCCCTGGCTTGTTGCTCGGTGTTGGAGAAAATAAAAACAAACCCCCCCCCCCCCCCTCCTTCCGCTCTGCAGCATAACAAAACTCATTCACCTCCAATTTTATGCAAAATTTTGTTCAAATGGGCAGGACTCTTCGCCACAATTCCGTCCTCTATTTTATTCTTTTCGTCTTTGTCATCTTTCGTCAAGTTTTTCACGCTCTAACGGCGTCGCATCAGTAAAAATGCATCCGATCGTTATTATTGTTATACAATTGATATTTTTATTGATTATTATTGTTATTTAATAATAACCATGGGTAATAATAATCATTTAATAATTTATGAAGTTTTAACAATTTATTATTATTATTATTATTTTTAATGATGGCTCTCAATTGATCATTTGCAACTTCCTATCGACCGGGCCGATTATTTGGCGTTGACATCGCGTCAACTTTTTTCGACCATCAAATATCGCACTGCCGGCGGATATAACTCGTTTACATTCGTTCATTCATAACACTCCGCAGTTGCCCGCGCGTGAGTCGGTGTCACTCCAGTCACAATAATATCGAAGGATATTTTTGTACCGATTTTAAACTTGAATCCTTTAAAAATGAAAATTTCATTGAAACAAAAAAAAAATCGCTTTTTTGATCGTTACAATTGAAAAAAATGCCCTGCCTTGCAATTTTCCCAGTTGATTCCCTCATGGAATGGCAAAGAAGCCATTTCATTGGATCGCAACGATGCCAACTCAAAGATTGTGTTATAATGTGAAAGCCCATAAAAAATTGCCTTCGTGAATATTTATCGATTTATTTTATTTTTCAGTCCAAAAATAATATTCATCGATTGAATCGTTAAAAATTGAAACCGCCAGGACATTAAATTATGTTCGTTTCCATGGCTCACCGGCTTCGGGGTCTCGAAACTAAAAAAATATAAAAAAAAAAACGTTACCCCTGATTATTGGGACATTTTTTTGTTTTTTTTTTTTTCTCGTGTGCGTTCATCTCAATGGCTCATTTCGTTCTCATAAATATTAACGCTGTAGGATTGTGGATAGAGAGAGGCTCTGTATGTCATCGTGGAGATGAACGAAACGAAGAAGGTCTAGACGGGGCCGAGCCCAGATTCGTCCGCGCGCGCTTCAACGAATATTTACCAAATCTTATAAATTTTTAAGTATTCTTCATCCCAATATCAACTTATACGAGGGATCCGCGTGTCCTCGCTTCTTAATGATTCTTGACCAACTGCCAAAGTTAACGAAACGCTTAATTTAAATTATTACGCCGAAGTTTGACTGAAACATGAGATTCTTTTTTTTTTCTTTGCCAAATTGAATTAATTTAAATTGGTATTTTGAATTTAAGTTCCAAACCAAATGAAATTTGAAAAATTCAATTTCGGAATTAAACATTTTTTTTGGACGATAAAAAATTGTCAACACGATGAAGAAGAAAAATATTTTTTTTATTTCCATTTATCGAGAATATTGAATCGATTAGCGATGAACAAAAAAAAAATGACGACGACGCAAAAATCTTATGGCAAGCAAAAATTTTAACGCCCGAGAGATACGCGACCGAGGAGACTCTACAAATTCCAAAAACGAGAATAGAGAAGCGAGAGAGAGCGAGAGAGAGAGAGAGAGAGAGAGGAAGAGACAGCAGGTATGAAATTGGTATGCGTAGCTGTTGGATGTCAAAGGATCATTTATTGCTACACGTTCCGAGTCGCTACGACCGCACGACGTTCATTCTATTCGAAAGAATTCGTCAGAGCCCTGTATGTAGCTGTTGAGTTATTTCAAATCTTACGTACATCCATCCATGGACCAGGCAACGTTAAAGTTGGCGAAATAATTTTCGATACAAAAATAATTTTTTTTTTTTTTCATTTATTTTGAAATTTATTAACTTTTCGGATTTTTCCTTTATCAGAATAAATATCTGTTCTCCCGTTCTATATAACTTGACGGAACTTTGTGCCTGTCCTTTGTGCCGTTATGTCATTCCATTGGTACGAAAAGTATTTCATGCGTTTGTTAAAAGTTACGCAAGACGTTGCTCACCTTGCAACATCATTCGCGTTACTTCTCACCCCCCCCCCCCCTCTCTGCATTTTTTCCAATGGCAAAAACTTTGCCATGGCCGCACAATGTCGTATCAATTTCGATATTTACTTCCAGTGGATTATCTTTTCTGTATTAATATCACGTTCTCACAGATTTCCATTCCGAATAAGTTAAAATCCAAATTTTATCTTTCATATTTATTTTTATTATTATATTTATATTTTATTATTATAGATACTTGTTGGTTGTGAATAATGAACTTTCGACGAAGAAGGTCACGAATTCCGTTGCAAACTAAAGCTTTGCACAAAAATTGACTTTTCTTTTTCGTTCGTCATGAAAATTGCTTACAACTTTATATATTATTTATTTTCACGTCAACCAGCCATGCCCATGTACGTATTGGAGCTTATTGTTTCTTATCGAGAATAAGTGAGTCACGTTAAGAGCATTCGTAACTTTTTGTCATCGCACCAAGATAAGTTAAGCACACAGAAATAAAAGCCTTCCTTGCATGTGCGTGTGTGTACGATTTGTGCGAGGTTTTCCTTTGTTGGAGATTCCACAATACGGTGACAAATGATTTATCGCAAGTTTTTTCTTTGGAATTGACGAAATACGAGCCTCGAACTACGATGGAGAAGAAATTGCGGGGGGTTTTGTTTTGTTTTGTTTTGTTTTTTTTTTTTTACTGGGGTTCCTGGGTGCGGTTACGTCTCGACTGATGAATCGCGGCCCGAAGGCAAAAATAAATATATAGTAACTCGTGATTCAATCGGGCGAATAATTTATTCCAACGTGAAATGAAATTTCTGGTAATTGCGTGGAGAAAAAGTAGTTTTTGCTTCGAGCGGCATGAAACATATGGCGATTCACAGCTTTTACGCGAATAATTGGCACGCCGCGATATTTTTTTCGTTTCAGCGTTTGCATTTATTTTGCCATTTCAAGGAAATGTTGTTGTTTTTTTTTTTTTTTAATTTTTTTACCATTCATTTTTTCATTATATTTATTTATTTTTGGTATTATATTTGATATTTTTTTTATTATTATATATTTTTAGGACTTTTGCCCCTGCTCAGCGATCTTATTGAGTTTTGTTTGATTTTTTTTGTTTTTTTTCGGGATCCAAGTATCTCCTACGTGTTTTGTGTTTGAGAACCTCTACGCTGTACGGTCCAGCCGATATGATATACTTGTAACTCGTTATCAAAGTTAACACAATGTGTTCACTTACACAATGAAGCCTCGCGCCCCAGTAATATTTCTAGTACCTGAAAGGAAAATATTTGTGTGTATACGGTTTGTACGCGGTACTCGATATTGTCGGCGCATAGGCAAAAATAAGTAACATATGCTCAAGTTTGCATCCAATTAAATTTTTTCTTTAGTTTATTGTTTTTTTTTTGCATCCAAAGACAAAATTGGTACGAAAATTGTCATGGTTATTGATAATGATCGAACAATTAATGGGAAAACGTATTTCTCGTTGAATTTTCTATTTTATTTTTCTTCTTACCAGAGCTCACGATTTTTCTAAAGAATGAAACGACGTTTTTTTACGATCGAAACCACGAAATTAGCACGATTTTGTAATTGATAGAATAATTAATGAAAAAAACGTATTTATCGAGGTTGCGACGTTGAGCTCCATGTATTTAGTCTAGAACGACCCATGTGCGTAAAGACATATGTGTATACATAGACGTATATGTTTATGAATGTATCTATAAAGTTGTAATACTCACAGGAGTAAAGTCACGTGGTATACTTTGGTTCGTACATGGCTCGTCCTCCACCTCTTTCGCCTCTTCCTCCTCTTCATTTCTGTCTCGGTCTCGCTGCGAGTTTTAACAGCACCGCGCGGCGGACCACCACGTTATATTCTCCTCCAGTGCCTCAGTCACTACAGAGACTTTGTTCACGAAACGTGTCTCCATTTATTTCGCCGCTCGTTCATTTATTTTTCATTCATTTTCATTCTTATCTTTTGTAATATATTATTGAAAAATCTGAGGGACTGCCACGGGCCACGATTGTTGTCCTTGATATTTGGGCGATATGATCGAAACATGCCAGCCAACATTTCGGGCGCGATCCCATTCAATTTGCCTCGATTCCTTCGAAATTCCCGGCTGAACCGGAGCCAGCCGGCTTCTTGGATGTTTGTGACCTTGAACGCGTTAAACGAACCTCGTGCTTTGCACTTTTTTTTCTCTCCATTTATTGTGCCGATGACGAATTTCGTTTGATTTTTTTATTTTTAAAATTTTTTCAAATCTTTTTTATCGCGACTGTACGGTGTGATTGTGATTATGTGATTGAGGATATCGCAGCGTCATCTTTCGATGGTAAAGTCGTGTTTACGATAAGGATCCCCAGTTTTTTGGTAATTTTTTTTTCTTCCTTGTTTTTCGCTTTTTTTTTGTGTTTTTTTTTTTTTTCCCGAGCCATCAAGATTATTGCAATTTTCGGTTGGGCTTTTTTATTTCTTTGTTTCTCGATCCGGAAATATTTGGAATAATTGGGTCCATTGATTTTTGTTTTTTTTTCTTCTTTTTTTCGTCATTATTTTTCGTAATTTTCGTCGAAATAATTATTTCAACGTAATGCCATTTAATTTTGTTTACTTAACCGGAATAATGAGCTCGCAATGATAAAACGCAGAAAATTGGAGGAAAATAAATTCGTCAGTCTCGGATTAATTTTATTCACCGCGTAAATGGGGAAGGCCAAACTTTGCGTAACTCAGTGGCGGCAATGATACGTTGCTTCTCAAATATTCTAGCAGTCTTACTCTTGTAATTATGTTACGTGTGGGTAAGATAATACCTTGAGTCGTATCGATTCCTTTGCAAACGAATATTACCTTTCTTGCTGCTGCTGCGACTAGAATAATCTCCCCTTGTGCATACATTTTATGACGTTGAAGTTTTCATCGTTGGAATGCAACGAAATTTATTATTTTCATTGATTAATTAATTGTCATGACAAAACAATTTTGTTTTTTGGCTCGATAAAAAATGTATATGCTGGATAAATGTGGATTATTGAATAAAATTCAATAAATTTTCTACCGAAACGAATTTTTATTTCAATTTTCTTCTCTTACGAAGATTTTCATAATTAATTACCCGAATATTGATCATTAAGAGTTTTCTCATGATTGCTCGATAATTAAAAATAATGATTGAAAAAAAAATGAATTTTTATCCATTTTGGTGGACGATTTCGAAAAATTTTTGTTTTTTCGATTTTTCTCGTGGACGAAAGTGAAGAATAACGAGAATCAAGATGTATCATCAGTACGTTGCACTCGGTTGATTAAACAATGCCAATTATGGGCGTTCCTCGAAAGGCTCGTCAATTCCGAGACCGATGGAACTGATAAAACAGCGTCCGCTTGATTATCTCCAAGAGTGGAGAGAGAGAGAGGGCGAGACTTTGTTCTCGTAAACGTTCTGTCATTGCTGTTGTCCAGGAACGTGCTCGACAAAAGATTGTTTTTTTTTTTTCTTCCTCCCGACGAAATATTCAATAGGAATCTTGATCTCTGCTGTTGTTGCTGCGAAAAAAAAAGCAGAATTTCGTTGCTTTCCAACGATTTTTATTAGAGCAAAGTCTCCTACGCCCCCGCTTGAATTTTTTTTTCTCGTTTTTTTTTTTATAAAAATTGTTTGACAAGAAAAATGTGTTATTTTCTTGAAATCTCCATCGGTATTTTTGTTTGATAAATGTTTTTGTCGCTTGTCATAGGCGCCTCAGAGCGGATTTCCGGCCTGGAAAGATGGAGGGCGTGCCAGCAGCTCCTGACGTTGACGTTGGACCGGCTGGCCATAAAATATTGTCCAAATCTGTGCAAAACTTGGCCGAGAATTTGGGAATATTGTCGGTCGATCGTGTGAGTCTCGAAAGAATAGTGTTAGAAAAAAGTGGCTCGCGTCAAGTTTTATTGAGAAAAAGTGAGAGCTTGAAAAAATGGTCGGAACGAACGAGGAAAACGGGCTCGTCTCCACTTTGGCGAAAAAGATGGAGCAGCAATGACGAATTATCAGCTGTTTCGAAAATAGAAAAATTCAATATAATTGATCATTTTGATATTTCAAAGGTTGAACATTTTTCGATAAATAACTCGAGCCATTTACCTGAAAATAAAATCGATCCACAGCATGGAAAAGGCATAAGCCCGATAAAACTTACGAAAAGTTCGTCAATCGGTAGCCTCTCGCGACTTTATCGACCGGGAAAAGTTTCAAACGTCAAAATCCGTAAAATCCCGCCGAAAGTTGCGGCAAAACCGACGAAAAAAAATTATTACAATTTTCTGTCACCGCGGGCGGTCCTCCAAGCCCCAAAAGTTTCGATCGGATCGTCAAAAATTCCTGTAAAAGAGAACAAAAGTCGCGGAGCTTCGGAAATCCCGAATAAATCATTTTCTCAAGTCTCTGGCGAATTTGGAAGCGGCTCCGCCTCCCAGGAGGCAGCCAACGAGGCCAGCAAAGCCCACGAGCTCCTACAAAAAAGCCGATTAAACATCGAGTCGCTGCAAAAAAATTTACAAACTCAAATTAATTCCGCAACAGCAAAAACTTACAAAGAAAAATTGACTGGCCTTGGCTCGTCCTTGAGAACCCCGATAATCCCCCCAAACTTGGATCTCAATGAAAACATTACGAAACATTTTGACAAAGATTTTTTACAGCGACATAATTATGACACGAAATTAAAAATCGAAGAAAAATGCGAACGCGAGACTGAGATCGATGTCTCATCGGATACCGAGCTTAACGACGAGCTTGCCGTTCCTCCGGATAAACCAAAATACAGCAAAAAGGTGCGGGATATTGAGAAACGCTGGTCCGCCGAGTTTTTGGATAATAATCCCGAAAAATACTCCTCGGAGTCTTCGTACGTCGAAGAATTGGGCAGCGCCTCATCCCGCGAGAGCATTAAAATCTTTGATATTAAAAAAACAATACCGGCTTATAGGAATCCTGAAAAATACGAGGAATCGATTGAAAATTCGAAAAAATGCAGTAGCGATGATATTTTTGAAGAAATCGTTAGTACCGTCGACTCGGACTCTTGTCTCGAAGATCGCATCAAAGCCGTTGACGATTACGTCGAGGATTCGTTGAAAATTGGAGTTGTTGGAGGCTCCGAGGGCCAGGCTAGGTTTGGGGAGAGTCCCTCGAGGCTTTTTCAGTCCGGAGCCAATAAATTCGAGTGCCTCGTGCCGGAGGAGCCAACGAAAAATCCTAATTGCGAGCTCTCGTCGTGGTATTGTCGAAGAAATCTTAGCGATCCAAGTCCAAGTCCCGACGGTTACGCGAGTCTGATAAAAGAGTTCACGATGGAAGGAAATAGCTCGAGATCGGCCAAGCAGGAAGAAAAGAAAAAAAAAAGTGGGCTCCGGCGACTGTTGCCTGGAATATTTTCCCCGAAAGAATGTAGAAAAGAGTACAAACGAGAACAGAAAGAACGAAAGAAAAGAGCAGACGAGAGACATTTTAATCAACATCAACAAAACGGAATTTTCACGCGATCACCTGACTCGATGAACCTAAACGAAGACATAACGAGAAATGTGAAGCTTGACACGAGTCTCAACAGTTCAATAATCGAAGAAAGGCTCAACGAGATTAAGCAAGAATTGTTTCCTGAGCAAGGAATGACGACCAGTACCCCGGATCATTTTTTACAAAACGTTCAGAGTCTCGGCCAAGAGCCACGATCCTTCGGCATCAATTCTTCTCTGAGTTCCATAGGGCCTGATGAAAAATGGCTGGACCATAATATAATCAGCGGCTCGCCGGACATGAGAAAATTCAAGCAAACGTTGAGAAACGATAACGAAATAAAATGTAGTCTCGAGAGAAAGCACAGCCTCCAAGAGTCTCACCAGCAGACAAGATTTCTCCGGAACGAGGGGCCATCCGGCCGAATATCGGCGCCCCCTAGCGAGCGTTTTCTCATACGACCCCGAGCTGTGCATCCGGTCGATCGTCCGCTTCCCGCTATTCCTCAAAGACTCGAAATGGCCAATTATATAAATTACTTTGGTCGCCCTGAGCGAATCGAACAGAGACACAATTATCCGAATAATGTTTACGGACAGAAGCCTCCGGTCAATGACAATTACGTCAACGATCCGAGGAGCCTATACGAAAACGGTAATGAGCTTGTCGACAAAAGTCAAATAAACAGAAATCAAAGCCTCCATTCTGGATTGAATCTGATGCCGATACCGGCTCAAGTTAAAATAACAAGACAGTTTATTGTTAACGCTAACCAAAAACCTCCTCAGCTTGTCGTTCGGTCAGCCAAATACTCGCCGAGCTCGAGCCACAGGTCCGGAGACTACGCGGACTCGAGTTACACCCCAAACTCCAGTCAAAAAAGTGAATTCTCACCTGGAAGCTCGAAAAGTGGTGAATATTATTTGAATTCGCCGCGAAATAGTTGCCGAACTTCGCCAAATGAGAGCCCGAACGATCGCAGAGAGCAGAGCGAGTTGGAAGCCTCGGAAAAGGCGCCATATCCGGTTTCCCCTAAAATTAAAGTCGAGTCCAAAAGTGAGGAACGCGTTTACGAGGTGGCGCCAATTTGTCAAGACCCACGCGGCGACAAATCTGGCCCGAGCCCTAGGCACCTTCTCGGGACTCAGCAGGCTCACGATTTACCTTACGGCACGATAAAAGCCTCTCCGAATATTCCACTGTCGACCAACTTGGCTAAACTTAGAGCAAACGTCGAAAAAAGCCGCAACGACGCCGCTCAAACGACCGACCTTCAAGTCCCAACGATCAACGAGAACGAAACGCGTCAGAGATCGATCATCACTTTGCCAGTTTCATCCTCCGGAGCCCTCGGCTCTCCGTTACAATTCAGAGAGCACCAACTTTCATCCCTTCAAAACCTGCCACGAGCCATCTCTCCTTCCAAAATCCAAAGGATCGCATCCCCTTTGACGGTGCTGACCCCGGCGAGCCCTTTGCCCAGCACCGAATCGCGATCTATAACCTCGCCCAAAAGTATCCTCCACGAGAACAACTCGACGCAAGAATCTCACAATCGCAAACAATCCAGATCCGCTCAATCCCCGACGCAAAATCGTTCCGCAGCTTCGTCTCTAAACTCTCGACGCGCCCAGCCGAACGATCAGATTCTCATTGCATCCCCAAAACGCGAGGCCAGTATGTACTACGAGATCCCGAGCGGTCGACACAACGGAAGCCTCCAATCTGGATGCCCCGATTCCCCCGTTCCCATGGCCGAGTCCCCGAGCCAGCTCATCATTACCAGGACTCAAGTTTTTCGACAAAACGAACGATCCTTGTCACCGCTCTCCGACCCTCATTACTCGAGAGATCAAACTGGACAATCTCGCGATACCGACTTGTCGCAACTCGACAGAGCCTCGCCCAACGCTCGGCCTGTGTCTCCGGCGATCGAGCCCAAATCTACGCAAAAAAACATTGCCAGACCCGAGCCTATTTATCTAAGCCGACGAGCTGGCCAGAGAACATTGTCTCCCATGAATGTACAGCCTGAGGCGAGCAGAGGACACGTTTCTCTCGTAACTTGCGCTGATAATCGATTCAACAGCCTCCTGGTCCAAGTTGGAGCAGAAAATCCTCGAAATCAAGTATCCCCGGGGCTTCCTAACCAACAGGAGCAAAGTATTCACGCCACGCACAAACAACCGCTCGGGGAAAAGCCTGACGAGAGTATTTACGTGGAGAGACGAGTTCAATCGGCTTCGGGCACTCGGCCAAGTTATTCTCAGAGACCGGAAGTCATTTACGTCCAACGAGATGAAAGTTTGATCGTTCCAAACGTGGATACTAAAAAGGAACGAGAATCAAGCGTAACATTGGCGAATCAACGTCCGAATCAGACGCAAAAGATGCTCGTTAATTCGCCGAAAATTCGGCGGGATTCGGAAAGCATTTACGAGGATCGAAAATCCGTTAAATCTCGGGAGAGTCCCCTGAGCGATAAAATCTATGAGACTCGACAGAATGAAACTTCTCCGGGCTCTAGACAGGATCTCGCAAATATAAATCGGCCCGTTGACGGATCTAGACTCGGCCAACATAATCCACAAGATATTAACCCCTCCAAACACGATACCATGCTCGATAATCAACAACAAACTTATGGGAGTCGGGAGCCTGATAGTAAGGACGAGATTTATGGGCAACGTTGTTCGGAAACAATTTATGGCCAAAATCCCAATCGGCAATTATCCCCATCGAAACGACAAATGTTGCAGCATCTCGAGGCGTTTTATTGGCAACAAAAGGCTCTTGATGCCCAAAGAAAATCGAGCGATTTTCCAACTCCCGAGAATCTTCACATAGATCATCAAAAAATCGAATTGCCCCAAGTTCGCGAAGCCATTTATTGGCAACAACTTAAGAGACTCGACGAGGAACAACAGAGAAAACTTTTTAACAACAATCAGATGGACGAGAGCAATTTATCTCCCGTGGCTAATCGATCCAGCCCGAGTTTGGTTAATCGGAGTTTATCCCTCGCCCTCGGCCAGGACAATCGTCAACGACAAGCATCCGAAAATAACGACCAACTTATTTACTGGCAAAACAAGCTCCACCAACCAAAAAGCCAAATACCGGTTGGCAAGCCGCCGATTATCGGCCAAAAGGGCCAGAACCAACCGGTTCTGGTTGTCCGACCTCAACAGGCCGTACGGGAGCTGGACAAAACGTCACAGGCTACTGGCCAAGATGGTATGAGGTCGAAGAGCGCGTCGCCTCATTTCAAACGCGGATACGAACGTCGCAGTCTCAGTTTGCCCAGGAAGCCTGGAATCTTCAACGAAGAGCCCAGTACCAACCTCAAACTTATTAGTCGCGATTTCCGGCCGAAAAACGCTTCCCCCTCCAACCGCAAGCCCGACACTCCGCCCATTTATGAAGCCTACGATATCGAAATGCACGACGTCACGAAAAATAAAGCCCCGACGGGGCCGGTCCCGATTTTCAAACGCGGAAGCTTAATCAGCAACTCCAGCAGCTCCGTCGACTACGGAACGATGAGCACTAAACGCGTCAGCTTTTCCAATCAAGCCAATTCGCCGGAAGTCGGCTCTGGAAATTGGCCAACCAAACACGGAATGGCCCCCGAACCACCGACTCGAAAAAATCGATCGGAAGACAAAAACTCCGATACAAACGATTCCATTTACATTCATAAGCTTCAAGACAATCAGAACAATGTTTATGGCAATATTGGACAATCTGGAATAAACGACGAGAGAATGCCATCTTCTGGCCTGCCACAAACCGACCTTTTGTACGAGACCGAGTACGATGCTAAACCTTTGCCTCCTCCACCGCGTGCCACCACCTGGATCATCAAACGAACCTCCAGCCTTAAAGACAGCTCCGGCATCAATGACCCAAGAATTCCGAGGTTTGAAATTCAACGCGCTAAAGTTGCTGCCAATCCTCGCAAGTGGCCCGGCCTCAGCGAGTTTTTTTTTTTTTTTTTTTTTTTTTTTTTTTTTTTTTTTTTTTTTTTTTTTTTTTTTTCACAATCCTTTTACCGCATTTTTTACTCTTTTTTTTTCACTCTGACCCATATTACCCCAAACTCACGAGATTCTGCATGAAAACGAAAAGAATGCGCCCAGGTCCAACGTTTTTCCTTTAATTTTCTAGGAGATATGAATTTTTGAAAATTGGCCTCCGATGCAGTTTTGTATCGCACATTTATTTAATCCGTTGTACATGAATTCATTGAATTTTTCGGGCGCATGCGAAACTTTGGCTCCGTATACCTCGGAGCACGAACTTTTATGCTGTACAAAAAAATGCAAACAGCAGGCTTTTGTATGTGCCTGCGCATTTCAATGAAGCTCGCCTTGGTGCAGGCCCCAAAGGCAAGGGCACGTACACTCTTGACACTTTTGTCGAGAGATAGACGACGTTTACCCGCACTGTCTTGGCCATTGTTACCATTCGTGTTGGATGCGTCGTCCATTAAATCGCCAGTGGAAAAAGCGCAGTCAGGCCTTCCAAGAAATATTCTTCTCATTTTTATTTATTTTTATTTTTTAATTAAAATTTATTGAATTTAATTTACAAAAAAATGCACAATTCACTCCAAGACTCGATAGTTATTTTTTTTGTTTTCGTTGAAATTTTTCATTCATTATTTTTTGCAAATTGAGATTCAATATTCAATGAGGAGATTGGAATGAAATTTTTTTAGTAGCATGCAAAAGGAATATCGATATAGGAAAATTGTGTTTGGTCCGCGTGGACGAACGCCGGGACCGAAGAGCGTGGTGTGCGAGAAAAGAAGAAAAAATGGAGCTTTGAAATTTGAAAAAATTGAAAATATTATTCGATCCAACATTTTTTTCAATTGAATCATTAATTATTTAATTCAATTAATTATAAAAATTGAATTTAATATAATTATTAATCGATATAAAAAAATCGCTTCATTATCAACTTTTTATCATATCCTCCAATCTTTGCTTCTTTTTTTCTCCTCGTTTTATAGTCGAACGACACCCGCGACGAAATAATGACATCGCGTGGGCCCTCGGACACGCACTAATCGCTTTATCGTAGGACGATGACCTCCGGCGAGATGAACGCCGGGATTCAGCGCTGCTCATTATTTCTTGGCTATTTTTTTGTGGCATCGGAGATCGTAGGTCCAGATTATTATCGTAGGAAATTATTTTTTCCTCCGCAGAAACGGTTCGACCTTTTTTTTTTTTTTCACGTTCGTCGATGAATATATTAGAATTTTTAGTTTTTCTTGGTCGGAATGAGAATTCTCGAGAATTCTGAAGCGGAGAAAATTTGTTTAATTTAAAAAAAATGTCAAACTTGACGTTTTTTTGTTGTTTTTTTTTTCTTGAAATTTATCGAAATACTCTCCGACGGTAATCGTCCCATCTAATAACCTACTTTCAATAACGAAGCTACGAGCTGATAACGGACGTTATGGATACCAGAATCGTGTACCATAGGAACTTTGGGCTCGACGAGTTGCTCAGCGTTTGACGTTCTTTTCCCACAGATGGAGCGGCTGCTCAGCCACCGCCTTAACTACTTGAATTTTTTATCCGTCTACGAAAGGTGTGGCACTCCTAGTAACGGATAATTATCCATCGGATTCGCGCTCAGCGTTTCGCCTTTGGTAAATATTGTTTTTCGAATTTTTGTTTGCCATCTTTCGGCTGAAAGAAATCACAGGCTCAATTTTTCATTGAATTTATCGATCGAGACCATGAATTAATGGCCTGGGGCATGGAGAACGGCCGCTATAAATATCGGAGTCGTCCGCGTCGGAATTAAATTATGGAAATTGCGAAAACTCGTGATTATAACATTTCGACAATTTTTCTAACCAATTTTTCATTTATCTGGGAATTAATTAATTTTTTAAGAGACTCTTGCATATATTTTTGTTGATTTTTAATCGAAATTTGATATTTGAATCGCGTCGAAAAATAATAAGGCTCGAGCAAGTATGTCGAATAGATTTTTTCCTGTCGATTACAAAGAAATTTTTTATGCCCTCTTTGCGCCAAATATATATAAAGGAATATCTTATGGCGAAGGATCGAATATCTCCGAATGGGCGCCGTTTCCGTCGCTTCTCAGCAATATATATGCAGATTAGCCAACTCGAGATACGGCCGCGATTCTATATGATCCGAACGTATACGATCCTTGGACTTGAATATAATCGTACTACGACCAGCTAGACTTTTTACTCCATCTAGAATCTTCTCTCGTCGTTGTTTTCTTTCGTTTTGCTTCCTCATACATGAAACTCTGTGATGTTAACATTTTTTTTTCCCCATCTCGAAACTCAACGTGCTCAAAATATCCCAAAACATGCACATTTATTTATTTATTCATTATTTATCATTATTTATTAATATTTATCATTTATTTATTATTTATATTTCACCTATTTTTTTTTTTTTTTCTCAACATCGTCGGGCTTGACGTGATATAAATTTTCACTCGATCCGGCGTATCATTTCATATTTCTGTTTTACATTTGTCCCCTCGACGCATCTACGAACGAGAGGGTTTAACGTTTCGTACAGTTGGACGTTCGAAAAGCTCGATTTTTTTCCAATTCGTCAGAGCTCTTGTCCGACCTACGGAAAAAAAAAACAAATTATTATTCAGTTGTTCATTCTTTTTCGTCTCCTGGTGAAGAAAGAAATGAAAAAAAATGAAGAAAAAAGAAAACAAAACAAAAAGTTTAAACGTTGTTTGTTGTTGTTGTTGTCGTGGTGGTCGTCGTACCGAGGGCGTCCATGAGGTATTTTGTTGGTAGTTGGACGAGACTGGGAAGCCTCATGTGGGCTAAAGGTATGCGCAGATAATGAGGAGGGCTCGGTATAGTTTTGGAAGTCGATGTCGGTGGGAGTGCACAACGAACGGAAGGAGGTAGAGTGCGTCGTCCGGGTGAGCCGAATGGGTGGCCGGACGTTTTTAGTCCGGAGAGTACAATCGTGATAGGGTTTTCGAGGGAGGAGGAAGAGAAGAAGGGGAACTGGAGGGAGAACGCGGTGGTTCGGGTGGATCGATCCCCGACTCTATTCCCGTGACGTCACGAGCCGGGATTCCGGCACCCGGCACGCCGTCGAGCTGGTGCGGTGCGCGGGCTTCTCTCTCTCTCTCTCTCTCTCGCGCGCGCGCGCGCGCCCGCTCTCTTGACGTCATTATCGTATGATTGCGTTCCTCTCGGCCGGTCAGACAATCTCATTTTCTTCTCATACGTTTTCGCTCTATGTGCGAAAAAAGTTTGAAAAAAAAAAAAAAAAAAACAAAAAAAAAAAC
>JAPYYS010000624.1:0-151383 GCA_030522525.1 Campopleginae sp. 14b | reverse complement strand
GGGTGGGGTTCGGGGGTTGTGGGGGGGGGGGGGGGTGTGGGGGGGGGTTGGGTGCAAAAGGCTGAAACTCGAGAAGATCAGAACGCGGTTATCCCACACGAATCTTGGAGAGGCTCACTCGGATTTCTCAGAGCTTTCACATGCTCCGGAGCAGGTCCTTTTGGATCCTTTTGGATCGGCTAGCATCTCAGATTTCTTGGGTCGGTGCGACAACGACTCGCGACCACGACGGAGCAAAAGCTCCGCCGTTCGGGTTCATAAGCAGCAAAGACATCCAATTTGTTGAGATGGCCTGAATTGAATGAAATCTCTTGAAACTTGTCCTCTTTCCCCTTTCCCCTTTGAGTCTGATGCACCTTCGACTTGTGCCAATAAGAGCAGCACCACAGCCTGAGCTTTCGTCATGGATGCCTCGACAATTTGCTTGATGACATTACAAAGCCGACTCTGCCTATCACAACGAGCATAGTCAATTTCGTTGCTTGTGTCCTTATTGCCTTTTGCTACGTCGTTCTCCCAATTCGGGCCACTCACACCCGGGCAAAACGATTTATTAAAAACTTTATGAAAGAATATATTTACGAAAAGGTTCTTTCAATTCAATGCTCATTTGTTGAGCTTTATTTTTCACAAATATCAAATTTTATCTAAATAAATATGTTGTTTCAAATAAATTACATATTTATTACGTTCTAATAAAATTTCTATTTATTTACATTTTTTTCAAATAGCAAGGTTTATTTTTAATACATATTAATCTTTATTTAAATAAATTTTTTGTTTAAAGTAAATAATATATTTATAAAATTCAAATCTAAATTTTTATTTATTTGGAATTTTTCAAATAACGAGATTTATTCTTAATAAATATTACATTTTATTTAAATCAATATGTTTTATTAAATAGATGACATTGACTACGTTGAAATAAAATTTCTATTCGTTTTATTTAACGAATTCTATTTTATTTATGAATTCAAATTAGATCATTTCTTTCAGTTCAATAAATTGCGACAAAGTTTCGCAGATGCGTCGAAATTAATCTAAAGCCTCAAACTCCATTCTCCTCAAAGACAAGTCATAAATGTATAGAAATTTTCATTTTTCTTAGTCAAATCGCTTTTGCGCAATCGTCCAGCGCGTTTATTTAGCTTTTCTATCGCTCTCTTTTCGCTCACCTTCGCCAGCCAGCCTCCCTGCCTACTTCCCAATGGGATCGTAAACTAGAATTGTCTTTTTTCCTCTTGTTCTTCTCCCCCCCCCCCAGCCCGCCCCCTCGCCCCCTAGTACCCCTCCTCCTTCTTTATTGTACGTACAAGCGAAATGTATGTATAGAGCCTACTGCGTAGCCCTGGAGCGTGGGACCTGAGCGAAAAACCATTGGCTCGCCCTCCGCGCACACCCTTCCTTCATTTCCACTTTCCGACTTTTTTTTCTCCATTTTTTTTTCACCAACTAGCGCACTCGCTTCTGCCAGAGCTTACACATCCAAGTCTGATTTATTATTTGGCCGTTAGTCTTCTCGTTAAGGGAGAGAAACGCTATGAAGAGTAAATTCGGCCGATGCTGGGGATACGTTCGCCTGACCTCCTTTCCCTTGACCTTCCCTCCTTTCGAGACTTTTATATTGCGGCCACAAAACTTGTACGCGCTTTAACAGACAGATGTGACAAATGGTGCACATTTATCTTTGGAACTTCGCATCGAGACGACTCGACCCAACTTTTTCTTGCGCTACAAAATTTCAATCAGGAGACCAAAAATATTATTATGTGTGTTTGCATTCGCTTCAAAAATTCACTCGGCCCTCCAATTTTGACACTGGAAAGAAAATTTTGTTGGAAAAGATGGATATTTATTTGAAAAAAAAACTGAACGCTTTCCTTAATAATCACAAAAATTCTGTCATTGCAGAAAAAAAGTTCTAGGAAGGCCAATTTTTGTCATTATTATTGGAAATTCTGCCAACAGTTCCGTTAGGAACCAAATACATTGCCAAAATAACGAAAATTCACAAAATACACCCAGAAAATGATTTATTAAAAGTCAATGAAATTTATTTAACTGGAAGAAATTAATTCAATTAAATACCAACCCAATAGAAATATATTTTTATATAACAAATCATTTTATTTGTGAGTAATGAATAGTTCATTTATTTTAATATTTATTCAAACAAAATTTCATTTTCATAGAAATTTCAAATTTCAATAAAATAGGTCATATATTTTAATACTTGTTTAATCAAAATTTCCCATTCATTGAGAATAAATCTCATTATTAGAGAAGAAATATTTCTTGGGATTCAATAAATGAGACATTTTTTGTAAATATACTCCTTCATGACTTTTTCATAAATCTTTTTTCTGGGCAAATCCAAAAATATCCAGTTTACAGTGTCCAAAAAAATATCGCGACGTCTTCCAACAAAATTTCATTTCCAATGATGCCAACTCTGTCCGGGCCCACGTAACGAAACTTCCATTGAGAATATTAATGACAAAGGAAAGTTTCCCAATCCCCAAACTCTTCTCCAGTCCAGTCTCACGCTTCGGCCAAATAATGAATGTTTTTGCAGCTGTATCGTTTTCTCACCTTCCCTAAAACTTTATCTGCACTAAGGACCTTTGTCCTCATAATCTTGCTCGATGAGGCGCGTCGTCGATAATATCGAAAAACGCGCCACAGCGAATCGACGAAAAGAATTTATAAAAATAAAAAAATGTGGAATTTTGTTTTTTTAACCGAAAAAAAATTCATGTCAATTTTCCAAAGTTATTTTCGACTATCCTGAAGGAAATCCGATCAGCCAATCTCGAGAAATCAGCGATTTGAGATTTTGATCGGGCGTCATGGGAAATTTGAGTTTCTTGGAGTCATTAGGGCGTAAGTCACGATTTTGTACGTGAACCCATACGTCCTGTACGAGATTGGTGGATATTTTTCGACTGTGACGGTTCCTAGCCCATGAAGCTTATCCCCATAGAATTTAAGGTTGAGCGACCAGGCCATTGAAAATGAGAAAATCCCGATGAGGATTTTTCCATTCGGTTCGACCTGAATGGGTCAGGGTCTCAGTTGGCGAATTGTAGGCTTTCCATGCGATTGTCGTGTAAATTCATTCGATCTACTAGGAGCGAGAATAAATTTCTATCGAGTTACGTAAACGCGCGAGCGACTGCTGTTCTCCTTCCCAAAGCTCTCTGGCGTCCCTTTTTCCTCCAGTAGATTTCCATCCATTGGATACTTCCCCTTGTCTGCGGTTGGAAAGATCCAGGACGAGGCGATTCAGTCCGTTGTTTCGACGATAAATTCTCATGCACGATAATTCGCTCGCGCGAGTAGCGAAAATTCGCTCGCGCTAACGCGCGCCACGCGCTGCTCCTAAGTTGGCGTGGGATAACGGACGCATTAATTAAGGACGCCGCCCGAGAATCTAGAATCCCCTCGCCTCATGGGAATTCCAATTTTGCCAGGGAAGAAAAAAAAAAAAATCTATCGCCTCTGAAAATTCGTCAATGACGAATGAGGCAAAGCCAGAAAGTCGAAAATGACTCGCGTCATCGATTAAATAATAGTCACCGGTCTGGCTTGGCATAAATTTAATTATCGTCCAATTCAGCGAATGATTATTTCGAAACAAAGGAGGGGAAGTAATTCGTTGGCGATTGAAAGAGCTAAAAGGCTTTTTCTAACAATAGAGAGATCCTCCGGAATATCGGCGGATTAACGAATCCGTTAATCGATGTTTCACTCGCAATTTGTCCATTAGTAACGTATGTAAGATGAATGTTAGTGTGGGTGTTGGCTCGTACGAAACAATAGAGACGAGTGTGAATGCATGAGCCGGGGATTGCTCATGATTAACGTTGCGGACACGACTTTTCCACTCGTTTATGTATACACACGTGCGTTCGTATATACGAACGAACGCGTGTCTACTCGGACTCGCGTTGATAGATAATCGAGGATTTATGCGTGGACGTACGAGCGCGCCAGTTTAAATCCACGTACCGCACCGGTAGTTTCAATATTCCAATTTCCAATCGTTCAATCAGCCTATTTCTCTCGGAATAAGGTTGTTCCCAGGATCGAGAGCTATCCGCATAACTAGGATTTTAATTAACGCTTTATAAGGACTCCCTTTACACCGAAATGTACATTTGTACGGATTTGCTCGTCAAATATAGAGCCGACCATTCCACCAAGCAGCTGCTGCTTCACGCAGAGAGTGAATTCTACACCAAGAAAAAAAATCCATTAAAAAGTAATAGAAAAGTCTATTTTCCCAAAGCTTCTTTGAATTCAATACTTATTTATTGAATCACAAGAAATATTTCTGCTTTCCAAACAATTCAATTCATTTTCAATCATTTTTCTTATCAATCATTTACTTATTTATATATTCTATTATTTTCTATATTATTCTATTAAAATTTAAGAAAAATTTCTATTGATTTTGAATTTTTCAAATAACGAGATTTATTTTTAATAAATATAAAATTTTATTTGAAGGAATATGTTGTTTAAAATAAATGACATATTCATTACAATCGAATAAAATTTCTATGCATTTTGAATTATTCAAATATCCAGGATTATTTCTAATAAATATAAAATTATATTTAAATAAATATGTCGGTTGAAATAAATGACATATTCATTAGTGTTAAATAAAATTCTCATTCATTTGAATTTTTCAAAAACCTCGGTTTGTCTTGAATAAATATAATTTTTTTTTTTTAATTTCAATGATTCATAATAATTCAAGACAAATGTCCATCAGATTGGTATTTCAATTAATAAATTGCTTTCAATCAAATTTTATTAAGTTTTGATAAATTTTTGAATCTTGCCGTAGGCAACGCTAACGATAGAGATATTTCTAGCACTTTGTAATGATAATGTGTGTACAACGTTGGCTAGGAGTGTTGGCGGTAAATTTTGCTTTAGCATCAGAGGCAACGTCGTGGGTGTGTGACAGAAATAGTAAACCCAAGAGCTGAAGGCGATACCGAGGGATGGAGAGTCAACTGGTCCGTTGAACCATAAACTCCGATGTAGTAAAGCCTGTTCCGAATGCTGATGATCGATCGCTTTGATACGAAACCGGAGGATAGACTCTCGGGCATATCGAGCTCAGAGTCTCAATTCTTTGTCTCCTTTCCTCACTTCTGTAGATAAGAGTTTATTCAAGTTCAGTGATTCTCACCTTGATTCCTTCCAGCCGAATAATTTCTCGATGAAAGCGAATTGTTCCGGGTTCGGAGTTTCTTCGATCTTGATACGGAGCACAGGATTATTGAGGAGCGTTTGAATGTTGCGGCGAGTTTTAATCACCTCAATGTGATTTTCAGCACGATTTTTTATCCGCTTCCGGAATGAATGGCATTGGCGATCGATAAGAATTTAGTTGTTGCCAACCTTTAGTTGTTCCCCCTAACCTGCAGCGATCTAAACATTTATTTATTCCTCGAGGTAACATTTGGCTTGTTGATTATTTTCAGGCAGGGGGCAGGATATGGATGATTCAGAATCCCGGAAATAAGGGGAGAATCCAAGAGTCAGGCGTTCACCGCGGAGGCTTTTTCAAGCGGTGTAAAGCTCGCCGAAGAGGAAACTCGATCCCCTGCTTTTTTTTTTCTTTCCTCTGCTCCGCACTCTTTTTTTTTTCTCCCTCCTCCAGAAATTCCAAATGCTCTCATTCTTTTCACGAGTTTCATTCCCTGCCTCGGCACACTCGCCATCTCACTTTCTCGGTTTACCCGCGCCGGTCACGGAGAAACATTCTCAAGTTTTCGATCACGACCGGATCTTTTGCTCTCTCTTTTTTTTTTTTTTTTACCTTTTTTTTTTATTTCTCTCTTGAACGCGCAACGCCGTTGTTTTGCCCTGCCGAAACGTTTTATATTTTTCCTCCAAGAATTCACACTTCCGCACGTGCCTCCACCGGTCGAGAATAAATGTCTTACCCTTCGTGTAACCTCCCTGAGGTTCTCTCATGCAGGCTTTTGAGAAAAATCATTTTCTTCATTTTTATCTTCACGAGGCGATCCACGAAATAAATATTTCTTGGCTAAAAATAAACTCGGACGGGGTGAAATATTAAGGGGTTTCTTTCGTGTCAACTCTTAATCGATGCTGCTTGGTTGTCTGTGCGTATTGGGGGTGAAATTCACCCCAGAGCTGGGTACTGGGATGGACACCACCACAAGAGAGCCTGAGAAAGATTTTCAACACCTTAAGGTACTTGAATCAACTTTTGGGCCACTAAATCTGAATGGATTTAAATTTTCTCTTGGCCATTCTCTTCGGCATGGAAAAACGAAAAGATTTATATATCTTCAAGTCGAATTAGCGCTCCTGGGCCGATTTTACGAGCAAGAAAACCGCGGAGTCGAAATTTACTCCAATTTTTACGTTTGAGGTGAAGAAAAATGGTTTTAGGATTAAAAATGGGGGGATCATTATTTCTGAAAGAGACTGTGGATTGACCGAGCTCAGGATCCGATCGATGGGGATGCCCATGGTTCGCCCAAAGGCGAGTAGTACTCGAGAAAGTCTTGAGGAAGATTGTCCAGAGTTAGTCTTGTTGGAAAGCAATAGGATCGATATCCATCGCGACGCGGGATGGTCCGAAGAGTCTGTAGGACGAAAGAAGTAGCAGAGATCATTGGCCCAATTGTTTTCTTTGCGGAAGTAGTTTCGTTAACGTAATCGGAGACGAATTCGCAATAACAGGGAATCGACTAATAATTTGTCCAAGATGGAGGATCTCGGGAGAGGCTGGAGTGGCAGGAGCTCGGAGCGAAGCCTTGCGGGGGCGTCCGAGGGTGAGCCGATCTATGGCGAGGTCACGTTATTGGCCCATGATTGGGTGGTGAGCAACGCGTACGGTAGTTTTATGCCTGATAAGCGTGAACAATTTCTCATTATATTACAAACTGGTTACGAAATAATAGCGAGATTAATGAACACAACGGATCGAGTATTCTCACCAGGCGATGGATGGCTGCGCATTTTAGGAAAATAATCAAATTCGTGCATCCTTTTTTTCAGGAATTCGATACCAAATTGCAGTTTAAAAAAAATTTCTACTCGATACACGTTCAAGAGGAATAAGTCACAGCAATGATTATACGAATCGTTCATCATTTTTCAGCTCTAAACATCATTTATTACGTTTGGACGTTTTAGATAAAGTTTTTAGATTTTTTTGATGCAAGGTTATTAAGTTGAGAGATTTGAGGCAAGGTTTTCAGTTTCTCCGGTTAGGTTATTAGGTTTTCGGCGAAGTTTTTTTATATTGATAAGTTTCTGATAAAGTTTTGAGGTTTTTTGCGATATTAAGTTCGAGGTAAGGTTTTTTTAGGTTTTTTTGGGTTACCGTCACGTTCAGATGAATGTTTTTAGGTTTTTTCGTTACTCCGGTTACTAGGTTGAGGTTTTTAGGTTTTTTATGTAAGGTTCAAGTTTAGGTTGAGGTTTTTACGTCTTTTAGGCCAGATTTAGGTTAAGGTTTTCAATTTTTTATAGGCTAGGTTTGGGTTGAGGTCGAGGCTTCCAGGTTTTTTAGGTTTAGTTTGAGGTTTTTCGAGTTCAAGGTCCGACTTGGCAAGTGAATATCAAGTTTTGGTTTGCGAATCAATGGAATATGTGAAATGGTTTTTCTAAAATCTGTGCAATAAGTTGTGGTGAAGAGTGAGAATGTATTATGGAATAGAGAACGATAATGATGTTATGAATATAGACGGAGAAAGTGAGAAAGATAAAAGTCGATTACGTGCATTAGGCTTGTGTATCGTCCCCACGTACTCGTTAAACCGGCACGTTGGTGCTCGATGGTTAAATGAAATCGTGTCCCAGAACGATTTTGGTCACTTAGTTTGTCACACTCGGAATAATAATTTAGATCCCGGGCGTGCTTTACTCACAAAGCTGCAAAATTATTGCCGCAATTATTATATACGTATTTGTCATGCTTGTTTTTTAATTGAGCTGCTTTTTCTCTACTCTACGTCGGTCAGGAACGTCAATGTCGATGATTAGTGTCAATTAATCGATTCGTTAATATGCATTAGTAATATTGTCTCTGTAAATAGCATCAATCGTGCTCTAAACGTTCTACGCTCGGGGATTTATAAATCAGTTTGTTTCCGTACACAGAGAGATCGCGCGAAAGAGATTAATCGATTGGGAAAATTCGAGGAGATTAATTTTGTGCATTTCACTCGATTCTCATCATCTCTTTTCTATTTTTCTTTCATTTTCTTTGAGGAAGTTGTACGGCAAATTCTTTCGATAGAATTCCTCCAAATTTGCACCACACGAAAATAATAGTGACATATAATAGCTCCCACAATTTTAAGAGCTTTCACCATGTAGAAATCGAGATATTTATTTATGAAAATCACTATTTCCGCTATATTTTCTCATAAGAGCTCGTGTCAAAAGTTACAATTTTCAACATTAAATATTTCGATTTATAAATGGCGAAGCTTCTCGAAACTTTGCATGCGCTTTTACGTAACATCGAACAAGCTTCCTTCGGTTTTTCAAACAAAATCGGTCGTTTAATTCATTCGAAATTTTGGTTATTACATAAAAAATACATATTAGCTCGGACGATCTTGAATTTAGAGTACGTTTGTTCTTTAGTCGAGTCGTTGCAACGTTTTTTCATTCAACTTAGTCTGGCAAACCATTTGGAATGTAAGAAAAAGTGAAAAGAAAAATGTCGAATTGACTGTCGCCATACAACGTCCTTATTGACGATTAAAAAAAAAACCATAAATTCGTTAAAGCTTATACATACGAGAATTTCTAGAGATGAAATAATTATACGAGGCTATAGGAATATGTAACGAAACACATGGATCCTTCAACCACAAATGAGGCTTAGCTCTCGCTTTGTAATTTCACGATGGCTATGTCAAGCTCGGTGTCTTATTCATGCCTTCATACATTCTTCATGTCAGTGTAAAGTTTATGTATATGCAGATTAAGTCGTCCATATCCTATGTATATCTTTGAGCAAGATATATTTATATAGAGCCGAGTATAGCGAGGTATAGTCGGCGGGGAACGCGACTGTTGACTGTCACACAAATCCGCGACAACTCTCGCGCAATGATATAAGACGTTGAGAATCCATGCACACTAAAAATGTGCTGTATAATCCGCTGAGGGTGCTCTTTCTCCTTGAGCTCCCTTTTCTTGCACCCTTCAAAGCCCCTCAACTATTTTCGTCTTTCGCTTTCATACCCTTAAAGGAGCCAACCAATTTTCATTCTCCATACCCCATTCTTTTTTCCCATTAAAAAAAAAATGATTTTTTTCTATAAAAAAAAAAAAACAAAAAAAAAAATTGAAAAATGCTATTTTCATTGAATTGATATAAAAATTCAAATTCAATTTATATCCATTGAATTTATATAATAATTGGAATTGAATTTATTTCATTAAATTAATATCAAAATTATTTAACTTAATTCATATAAAAATATGATATAAATTTATTTCATTGAATTTCATATCAATATAAAAATATGAATTTAATTTATTAAATTAGATGTAAATTTACTTGAATAAATTCAATTCAATTGATTTCATTCGATTTAAAGAAAAATTTAATTTTAATTTATTAAATAAATTTTGTTAATTTTCAATTTTTTTTTTTAATCCAATGTTTTCTGTGCTAATTTTTTCAATAATTTCTCCATCACCTTTCTCATATTTTCCATGGCGATGACAAGGGCCACGCTGGTTAGCGAACATCTTTTTAAAATTCGACTGTAGTCACGAATTTAAATTGTTTTTTAATGAACGCAAAACGAAAATTGGAAAAAGAAACGTTTCGTGGTGAGTTTTGTTTGTTCGGTGAGCGTTAATTAGGAAGGAAATCTTAGGGACTCGTGGTGGATTCCGGCTCATGACGGATACACGATGAGGCACGTTACTTGGCACAGCCGCAATGCGCAACGAGACGAGACTCGAAGGTCGTCACATAGTATATGCGATTCCCCATCGACCGGCGGACCGCGTGCATACCTTTTGTCGTAGTAGTAAACTTTCTTGATTTATGAATGAATGGCAATGTGGCTTATATTTCGACCTCGTGCTCGGCATTATTTAGTTCAATCGATTTGAATATTAACGCGAGAATAAAAAGAAAAGGAAATTTTTTAAATATTTTTCCAAAATTTGCCAAAAAAAAAAAGGCAAAAACGAGTTTTTACAACAACAAAAAACTTTGAAACTACTGACTCAACGACGTATTTTCGATCTCGCGGGCAATTTCTTGTCCGTGACTGATAAACCCATCGCGGCTCCAACATGAAAAATAGGCAGCTGAAGTTTCGCAAAAAAAAAAAAAGCAGCAGCAAAAAGTCGTCTCGATTTAGTGGCTCGCGGCGAAGAAAGCAGCAGTCTGATAAAATGAGTAAATGAGACTTTGAGCGATAACGCGCAAGCGAGCACTCAGTTAGGGTCACATTTTCAGTTGGAATCGCTGCGTTTCGAATTGAATGAGCCCGTCTAGCCGGGAGTGGGTATTATCGATTAGAGGCAAATAGCCGAGAACGAGAGCTCAATAACCAGCAGCGAATTTCCTTGTGCAGCATACAAAACTCGATTGAGTACGCATAAGCTCGAGAGGCAAAGGGGGTAAGGGGAGGGGGAAACAGGAAAAATAGTACCGAGCCGGAGGTAGCAAACCACTGGATTATACACAAATATATATACGTAGACGAGCGCGGAGCTGGTGCATCGTAAATGCATTCTATACTTAGCGCCGCGGTGCCATGAACTGTGACAATGAACCGCGCGCGTAGATGCGTCGGCCTTTTTTTTCTCTCTCTCTCTCTCCTCCGCAGTTCGCAGTGTCTATTCTACATGGGAAAACTCATGCGACATAATAACCGTGTATTCTGGTTGAGTGCAGCAACTAGACGGGTTAATTGCACGGCTTGCATTTCCGCAACGTTGCCTCGCGCCGCCTGCACGTCCGCGCCTCCAACAGCTATAGCCCGACGACGCAATCTTCGTTCGAGGAAAAAGGGCGCTTTATCCAATTTTTTCTGTCGCCTTCCACTTGCCGTTTTTATTGAAAACCCTCGGGCCCCGTTAACCGGAAACTCGGTACTCGTGACAACCATCGGCCCGATTTTTCACGAGCGTGTAAACAAATTATAGTGAAAATCAACATTTTCACAAAATATTTTGGCGAACATGGTTAAATTAATATTTTTCAATAATTTCAAAATTTTCGCTACTTTGGCAATGAATTTAGTTTATAACGGAATTGTTGAAGAAATTTACGAGTGGAACGCCAAGATTTAGGGTCCGACGAGACTTTCTAGAATCAATAATAAACGCGTTTAGTCGAGCGTATCGAACAAAAAAATATCGATTATTCCAATCAAAATGTTGTTTTACGTGATAAAGGTTGAAAAATCATTAAGCCCAGATAATTAGTAAATGGCCGATGTTGTTTGAACCGAGTCAACGAGTCTCGTTGCTAATCACCCGGAGGATTTTCAGCCAACTCAACTAAATAAACGTGCCGCAAAACCCCTGTATTTCGTCCATTCATCAGAAGCAATCGTGCCCGAGGATTCCTCTTGTTTTTCGATGTGGAACGCGTTGTGCGAGGCTAACAATATATTCCACCATGCACCATGCCCATTATAGAATGAAACTAATAATCATATCGGATATTGCGTCGATACCGGTTGACGCAGCAGTTTCCGCGAGCGTTAATCCCACCAGCCACAAGATTTTCCGCGTTCGATGGAAAATCTGCATGCAGAACGATCTGCACGTAAAAATCCGACCACAGGATCCAAATATATTTCGCAACAACGAAAACTCGCTCCATGCACTTGTTTTCCTCGTTCTGCCTTTTTTTTTTTCCCGCTTCCGGTAACGCACGTAATTATTCCGTCCAACTATACGAGTGTTTTACTAAATATCAACTAAAATCGCTAAAAAAATATGAATAAAATGAGTTAATGAATGAATAGATAAATAAATGAATCAATGAATGAATAAATCAATAAATAAGTAAATAAATAAACAAATAAATAAGTGACTAAATGAATAAAATAAGCAAAGTAATTAATTAACTCAATAATGATTAAATAAATAAATATAAAAATGCAACCAAGCTCGTCGTGGTTGGTGTATAAAAATAAAGTTGCCTGGACAGAGAAACTGTCTTCTGGCATCCAACAAGTATTAGTCACGTGTGTGTGTGTGTAAAAGAGAGAGAGAGAGAGAGGGAAAGAGAGAGAATGTACGTGCATGTGTGTACAAAGCGGCAGGAGTTGTATAACTCGGCGAATGTCCAAGGTCACGGAAAGACCATTCGTTGATTCGGACACGGCAGCCTCGTGTACATGATATTATATATATTTTCGATAATATGCACATTGATGGATTTCATTTGAGGCTAGAAAAAGATGGTAAATCTCCGGACGTAATCGGCTGGTAACGCGAGGAAAATGAGAAAATCCGCGAGAAAGAAAATCGCACGTTATTTGGCTAAACATATTTTTATTCCAAGACGCCGACGCCGTTCCCTGCTCCGCGACTATGGACTTCCTGCTTGAAATATCTCGATTAGCATCGACCTCGCGATAATCGCGTTATCGCTATTGTGTTTCAGAATATTTTCATACTTATATGAAGGTGACCCGACGCATTAGTCATACCCATAATTTAATACTCTATGTCGGATAGTTTGTTTGTTTTTTTTTGTTTTCCTTTTCTCTTCGTTATGCCATCCGGGAATTCGTCATTGAATCTCGCCATCAAAATCAAAGCGCATCAGGTTTTACATCAAAAACATTTCCTTTGGTGCCTCCGAACTTTTTCCTTCGACCTCTTAACTTTTTATTCCGATACGTCGAGGCAAAACCCAGATTCCTGCACTTTGATGCAACGCGAGCTGTTCTTCTTCAAGTAAAAAATGCCACAAGGGCTCGGAGCTCGTGCCTTTGCAAGGGCAACAGCTGATCCTCATATAAAATATATAACATGTCCATTTACTAGAGTCATATAGAGTTTGCCATGTTCTCGCGTGAGTGTCGTCGTTACGGTGACGCCATTATGGCTAACAAAGAACATCCTGGCGGGTATAGCAAAGCCATCCATACACGCGTGACAGCTTTCGATCTCTTCAATTTACCTGGTCCTATTATGCATGCTGCGGAATCATGGGACGTGGGAATTAACGTGCCTGCCGGGCTAGACCCCGCTATTAACTTCTCTTTGCCCCTCTCCCCTCCCCGGAACCTCCACGATCTTTTATCGAGCCCGTGCAATTTCTCCTCCAGCCTTATTCCTGCCGCGGCCACAACAATTCCCCATATGGAAAATTACTGCGCGCGATTCTCCACCATGGCGGCGGGGAATCGAGTTTGACGACGAAACTTGTTGACCGACACGACTCTTCGATCATCATCGAGTACACACCGGATCATCGTCCAGTTATGTAACTCAAGTATGTCCCACCGTCAAACTCAAGCACCGCATCGATTATCGCGTCACTTGGTTGCGTCACAAGATGAAAACGCTTCGGGCATTCGCGCCTCTTCTCTTTCATCCTCGTTTTGATGGCCGGAGGTCAAATCTAAATCCTGACCATGCAGCTGCAACGAAATCAGCTCCGGCTCAGAAACATCTTTTCTCATTGGAATTTTCCAACATCTGCACACTCGAGCCCGCATGTCCTTGACTCTCGGCTTGATAAGTGCAATTGTCATTAAGCTCCGGACTCATTAACTTGGTTAATTGATGTGCAGCCAACCGCTGGACTCGGTTGATGAGCTCCGGGGCCTGTCGCGATCGGTGCATGTCGCAGGCTCCAACTAGAAAGCACATTTTTGAGCCTCCTTAATTACTCCGAGTTTTAATCCGAGCATGGAAATTGGTCGAAACGTCGAAAAGTTATTGCGAAGCTCGTCCGTGCTATGAATGACGAGATGCCGCATATAAAACAGATTATGCAATGATCCGAACGGCTCCAGGGCACGAGGCGATCATCGCAGACGAGGGACCACGCGAGTGTCCACTCGCCCTCGCGTAATAATCGTCTCGTCTACTACTTTTTGTTCACCACGTGCGTTGATCCGACGTTTTGATGCGAGCTGGTTGTGCTATTTCCCGGTGACTTTGTGGTGTGCGATTTTTTTCAAATTTTTTTCGATCAACAGTTCATATCGCCAAAAAAAATGCATCGTACAAGTTTCTCACATTTATAGACCGCACGAGAAATAGATGCGCAGTGTTAATGGACCGGCTGCTGGTCAATATCTTTGAAGAACGAGACTGAATAGTTAATCGATTTACTCGACCGAGAATATTCAAGGAGCCTGTCCGCCTCGTTGATCGATCATCTTTACGTAATAATCATCGGAAGCCCAACGTCTGGCTCAATTAAAGACTCAAATCTTTTAATCATTTTCTCATTATTTACCTCGTTATTATATCGCTCGAGCATTATTCTTTGACACTTGTCCACGAGCTAATTACGATATTGCATAAAATTCTCATTTCCTCGTCAAGCATCAAGATATGACGGAGTTTGTCACATTTATTGCTTTAAAATTTGCCTACGCTCGGGGATTTATAAATCAGTTTGGTTCCATACATGGAGAGATGATGGTGAGGAAGAGATTAATCGATTGGTATTTTTCATCTCATTTTCCTTGAGGACGTTGTATGCAAAATTCTTTCGATCGAATTCCTCCGAATTTCAACCACATGAAGAAAATTCTTTATGAAAATCACAATTTTCAGTATTTTTTCATAAGAGCTCGTGTTAGAATTTGCAAATTTCAACATTAAATATTTCGATTCCTAAATGATGAAGCTTCTCAAAACTTCGCATACGCTTTTACGTAAAATCGATGAAGCTTTATTCACTTTTTCAAACCAAATCGGTCGTTAAATTTATTCGAAATTTTGGTTATTACATAAAAAATACATATAAGCTCGGACGATCTTGAATTTAGAGTGTGTCGTTCTTCGGTCAATTTGTAAAAATGTTTTTTCAACAAACTTGGGCTCGCGAACCATTAAGTACGTAAGAAAAAGTGAAAGTATAAATGTTGAATTGACCGCGGCCATAAAACGTGGGTAAATTCGCTTCTAATTGGTCATAAAGATTTTCTCTACCGACAGCACACATGAAACATCATCCCGCCGTTTAGGAGTTGTCGCGCGATGCTGCGAGACATTAGCTCGTTCGATAATGGAGGGATGAGCAAATGAGATGGGGTGTGTATGGAGTAAATAGAAAGCCGTAAACAATCATCGCGTACCATGAAACTGGCCAAGCGTTTTGTGGCAAAAGGTGGGCATGCACGTTTGATAGAATGATAGAGAGACGCCGGTACACAATTTGATGAAATTGTATGGAATCTTGGGTGTTTATACGGGCGTCGGTGTGTATTACTCGTAAAATAACAGACGGAACAGTCATCTCGGTGTTTGCATTCAAAGCTCGAATATATATGGGCCAATGAAATGAGGAAAGAGGCGAAAAGATGCATGCGGAGAACGGAGGGGGATGGAGATGGAAATTTATATAGTCGCAGTTGATAGTACACGAGAGTTATCGTTGTGTATTTATTGGCCTGTATGAGTGTCGAGGCTGTGGGACTCCGGGAGTCCCGGGTTTAGTGTGTATATATAAACGAGACGAGAGCGTAAACGCACGTCGTAAACACCTCGTTAACTGACGTCGGCAAATAAACTATTTCAACCTCATATACATTTCTCACTCGCTCTCTCATTCTCGCTCTCTTTCTATTCGGCTGGCTAATGAGGCCGAGTACCGCGCACAGCACAGTTGCAACTTGGTGGGTTTCGCTTATGAAACAGCCTCGACAAAAGGGTTCAACTTTCTTCAGGAACAAATGCGCGCGACGTCTCGTTCATTAACAACCGACAAATCCCTCGTCATGATCAAGATGCAGCGAAAATTTGTATCTTTTGCGAATTCATCAAAAAGTGCGATCCGGAGACAAGAAAGTGTTGTTTTGACATTTTTTTTTCGTATCGACGGTCATGACGGTCTTCTTTTAAATTTTTCTTCAGAAATTCATTTATTTATTCATTTATTCATGTATTTATTTATTTATTTTTCTCTAAAAAATCCTGACCAAAAAAGTCAAAGTTCGTGGCGTTTTTTTGTGAAGGAAATTTTTTTATTGGTATGGGGATTTTCGTAGTAGCCAAGTTTATTGTTGAGAAGGGAATAGCAAAGTTTTTTTTTTCGATATCTCGTCAGCTGGCGAATGGTGAGGCGGTAAGGGGTTTCCATTACGATGTCAACGTTGCTGGTAAGTTTTCAACGGAAACGTATATTTCCTCCAAGGGCTTCGACGACCTCGCGGGCCATTAATCCGTATATCGAAGAAAGCTTCGAAGAAAGAAAATTTATACAGTTTAAATTGCTTTTTTGTTGCTCAACCCTCGCCGCACGAGACCAGACAAAAACGATGAAAAACTTGAGTCTGGCGATGCTCTGCTGCACAGGCCAGGGGATGGAAATTCAACGTCGGGCACACGTCAAACTCCCTCCATTGCTTTCCAACGAGTGACCAATTTTATTCCACAACGATACTCTCAATTTCAAATTATTCAATTTTTTTTCAATTTTTTTCCTTTTAATTTCTTCATTTTTTCTAATTTTTTTTTTTCATTTTTCTACGTCGACGATATAACGGCACTGAGAATTTTCTTGGATTTGAATGCTGTGGCGAGTGATCCAGAGCGATCTCTAATGTGACGTCATGTGACGACATGTAGAGTGATAAAATAATCCATGTTGTGACATCAAGGTGGTGTATCATGTGTAATGATGGTTCTCTTGATGTCGTCATGTATGGAGTTACGTTCGATTAGATGGGGTGATGTTTTATGCAACTTTATAGTGTCTATGTTGGCCATGTACGGTGTGCCATGAGAATCTCTCGTGAAATGTATGGTGGGATAAAGATAGACTGCGACCTCATAATCTACAAAGTCACACGATAGCAGGAATATTTGTCCAACATTTTGATGGCCCTTCGTCATCCATTATCAAGAAAATAATACACCCTCGCATTTTTCATGCTAAATATAAACTTGAAAATTTGTTGTCTTCGACATTGGACCGTGCAACATGAGAATTTTCGTTATTTGCTGAGAATTATTGTTCGGAAAGCCTCGCCACGAAGGTTGAGTATTTTTAACAAAAAAATCAAGCCAGTCCAAAAATAAATGTGCTTCACCGTGATATCATCAGCTTTTTTTTTATTTTTCTATTTTTCGCCAACTCCCCAGGTTCGTTGATCGAAGTCGTGAAAACTTAATCGGTTCGTTTTATTTTTCATTTTTTATTTTATTAAAGTTGAGCTGCCTGGAATTTTCACCCCAATGGTTTTCCGAGTTGAACTCGGGCTAACGGTCTCGATTGAATGTAAATTGGTAATGATCTCAGTTACGAGCTGGCGAGGTGAAAAAAAAAAATACTTGGCCATGCTACGGACACGCCAACGATCGGTATTAAGTTATGCTCGATCTTTTGGGGCATATCGCCGGATTATGCTAAGCTCCGTCATGCGGTCCCTGCTGCTGCAGCCAAAGAGCATAAACAGAGCTCGAGGACTTAACCACCGGATAACTCTCTATGGTAATATATTTCATAGAGAGCTTTCCTACATGGACAGACTTTTCTCTATCGAGGGTGGAAAAATAAAGAAGGAAAAACGAGTTGCGTATTGTTCACGTTCACTCAGAAAATTTACCACCGCTCAACCCTCCGCCACAGATCTCTCTTTTAAACCAACTCGATCGTCGAGCTCCATTATTTTAAGGCACAAATTTTCGTTTCTTCGAATTTCGGAGAAATAATATTTTATGTATTTTTTTCTAGCTCGTATAGATGCAGGGAAATTGTGAAAAATTTCATAATTGAGTAATTTTGCAAAATGTCGAAAAAAATAGTCAACATTTTTCATAAAAATCGAATTTTCCATAATATCGAGAAAAAAATTGTTAAAATTCTTCCTAACAAAAGAAGGGATTTTCCACGATTCATCAAATTTTGAAAATATCGAAAAAAAAAATTGCAGCCTCCGACTTTGCTGTCCAGTTTGCAAAGTCTAATGAACGTTCGAGTTAAAAATGAAAAATGGTAAAAAAATTGCGTCATACACAATGCGGATGCTGATCTGTTGCCAACTGCTCGTATAATAAACTTAATTTACTTTCCCTGGCACAGTTCACTGCTAATTTACTGGAAACTTTTGGCTGATGATTATTTTTATGCAGAGAAAAAACAGTGTAATCGTAAAACCCGTCCCGCAGGATTGTAGGGGATGAAAATAAGTGCGAAAAGTATACGAGGTTAAAGATGAGCGAGTGGATGGGAGGAGAGCCCGACAATTCACGTATCTCACTCGAGCGTGCTCATAACAGTCTCAGAGATGTCCCGCATTATTTATTAACGGAGAATTCCTGGTAATATCCTCGTAAATAACGAGCATTCTCTCTCTCTCTGTCTGTCGATAAGAACCAATGCACGGACATACACCGAAAATGAAATTTGAAATGTTAAATTAATATAATTAATTAAAAAAATTAAATATAAAAGTCAAAAGAACATTTTTGGCCGAGATTTTTTTCATTTTTTTCAAATATTTTTCGATAATTTCAAATTTTTCATAATTTCGCCAATATTTATCATTTTTAACAAATTTTACATCGAGAAATAATTGGTGGGAATTTTTTTTGGCCTTTTCTTTTAAATTTATTTGAGCGAATAAATAGGGGATGAAAAATGAAGTCCAGGATAATAGTGAAAATCTCTCGGTGGTGGTGCCCGCGATGAGAATGGAAACGAGACGGAGACGCGGGCGCGGCGGGTCAGACGCAGAAATGTGAGAAATTCTCATTAGATCGAGAGAGCAGGAGTGCGAGCTCGCTTTTGCCATTGATCTTCAATGCGGCTAGACACGGCCTTGACCATTATCATCTTCAAGCCTCGCGCCCTTTCACCCGCACCGCCTCGACCATTCTCAGACTCTTCTGAGAATTTCTTCCCGCCGTGCCCTCGATCTCCAACGAATTCAAGATGAGAAGAAGCTTCCTGCGGCGTCCCGATGCGTACACGATTAACATCCCTTGCGTTACACCACCCCCATCCCTCACTTTTACATTCTCCGCCATTTGTTTCACCCTCTAGTTTTCCCCACCACCAGCAGGATCGCGTTTCCGAAGCTGCTTCACAAATTTCACATTCACCTCGACGTTTTTGCAGTTTAATATAAAGCAACGAACTTTTTTGCTTCCTCATAGAGGAAGCGCGACGATGCATTTTTTTTTTCCACTTTTCAATCTCAATGTCCTCGAAATGTCCCATAACATCGAAAAATCATATCTAGAAAAAATTTCCGGATGTGTGTATAATAATAATAATAAATTAATTAATTAATAAATAATGTCCAAATGAATGAATAATTATATATAAAATATATAACATATGAATTATAATAATGTCCGTAAATTTGGTTAAATATTGCGTGAAAGTTTCTACTTCCTTTTTCCTTTCGAGAAAAATGCTCGAAATTTGTTTAATTTCTCGATGCCCGAGCTCAATTTTGGGGTCTCGAAAAAAATCAACATTTTTCGAGATACAATGGGGCTGCGGAATTCTTTCATTGCTCGTTTAACGAATAATCTGCATGTCTTTGCTGCTTAAATGCAGAACAACTGTTCCGGCTAATTACGGGGGCGGAATAAAAAGAAAAAAGGTAGAAAAGGACAAAGCACGGGACGCGGAGTCAGTGGGCAAAAGTAGATTGGCCACATCTCTAGAGAGACGGAAGCTGGAAAAAGTTTCGCGCCAGGAGGCTAACGAGGGAGGAAGATGATGGTTTTTTTTTCCTTCTGGCCATCTCTCTTTTTATCTTTTCTGACTTTTTCCCTTTTTCTCTCCTCTTCTTCGCCGCAAAACGTGATGAGCTTCGCATACATACTTTTATATACGGACAAAACGTTCGCATATCTATATATATTCGACGCGCACAAAAAAACTCAAAGTTGCACGTTTTTTCTGTCTCCTTTCTTTTTTTCTTTCATCCCGCTCGAAGCCCTTTGCTTTCTCATTGTTGGAATTACGCTAGAGACTATGATTTTCATTCGCGCGTTCGTCACCGAGCGTGAAAGACTCTCTCCCCGGCCGCGATTATGCATCACTATTTTTTTTCCCAATTAAACTTTCCGGGCACAAGAAATTTGTCGCATTTTAAATCCACGCGAGTCAATTTTATAATCGAATTACTTTCTTCTCGAGAAAGACTTGCTTCGCGGATTTTCCCTTGACTCTCGAAGCGGCTCCTTTATCCGCAGCATCTTTCCGGGTCCACATCTGTCGATCTGCTCGTCAAATTTTTTTTCCTACCAAGAAATAAATCGTTTTGAAAATAAAATTCCATTCGTAAATATGAACCGCAGATTGTTGAGACTCGAGGGAGGATTCGCGTCCGCCCCTGCTCCGGATAATTGACCCAAATATAAGGCAAAAATAACTCGAGATAAATTAGCTCGTTTTTTTTTTTCGTCTGGGCCGCTCGAAGGAGAAATCGAAACTATACAAATATACAAAGGGGCAGGGCGAATGGGAGAGGGGGGAGTAAAAGATGCAAAAAGGGGATATGCACGCAGAAAAAAGAGATTTATTTGAAATGAATGAAATTCATTTAGCTGAAAGATATTAATGAATTTGAATGCGCCAAGCTTATAAACATTTATTTGTTCCGAATCATTTCATTCGAACGTGATGAATATGCAATTTTTTTTTCAAAAACATTTATTTTAATAAAATTTTATATTTATTAAAAATAAACGTTATTATTTAAAAAATGGAAAAAGGATAGAAATTTTATGGAAATTTTATAGATATGTCATTTACTTTAAATGACATATTCATATAAATAAAATTTCGTATTTATTAAGAATAAACCTTTTTATTTGAAAAATTAAAAATAAATCCAATAATCCAATGAAATTTTCGAATAAAATTTCATATTTTTTTTAACAATAAACCTCGTAATACATTTTCTTTTCCAAGTGTGATCGCTACTCGAGAATGCACTCGTGCATTTCGCGTAGGCTTTTGCTCCTTCCTTCCTTCGTTTCTATAGTACGTCGGGCAGTTGACCGTGAGCGTGAAACCGGGTTTTCGGGGTCAGGGGCTTTGTAATATTTCACCGCCATCTTGGCGGAGATGCGAGAAAGCAATTCGTTTTCCCGCTGCGTATATCTCGATCGCTACGAATTGCTCCGGGAAATGGGTCAGAAACCGGAGGAATCCTACAGAAAAGTCGTGAGCGATTCTTCGTCGAATTTTCATTCAACCAAAAATTTCGAAATTTTCCGAAAAAACTTTTCAAAAGAACGGCAAACTTTTTGGTCGTTCAAATGCCAATTTTTTCGTACATTCCATAAAAATCTGCTCCCCGAAACTTATTTTTCATCTCCAGCTTATGCTCGAAAGCCGTCGGGAGGCTGAAAAAATATATATTTATTGGATGGGGAATGGGTCGAGCAGCATGTCCATAGGCCAATATCCATTAAAACATTATCACGTTGTGATTCGGTGAATTCTTGCAACCTCACGATGAGCCAGCAGCGAAGATCGCTCCGGTGATTCATCGAGATCGTGCGAGCGATTTTCACGATTGGAAAACGTTTGCCCCCGGTCTCAAAACTCTCTCGACAAGCAATGAAGATAAATCGTGTCAAAAAATGACACGATTGAAAAATATTGCCGTTTGGAAAATAGAATGTGGAATTCCACACTGGGTCATTTTGACCCCAAAAATGTTCTATCCCGCGACAGTTTGACATTCGATTTTCGGGAAAACGCCCCGGGTCAAATTGACCCAAAAAATGTTATTCAGTGATAATAAATCGATAAAAACTACATGAATAATGCATTGAATAAAAAGCATTGTTTGTTTGGGTTTGCTTCCAGATTACCACCGCTTCCGGAAGTGTAATGTTGATCCGATCGGTTCGGAGCATTCTGAATAAGTGAAGAAATAAAAAGATCGTGTCGTTGGTGGGGAAGGAGGATCGGGAATAAGTCCGAATGAGGAAAAAAATGAAGACGATGAGAAAGTCCGTTCCGTTGGGTCGATTAAACGGCTCTTCCGTGACTTAATTGCCGTTGATTGAAAAAAAAAATCGAAATAGCCGAAAAGAATCAGAGAGAGAGAGAGAGAGAGAGAGAGAGAGAGAGAGAGAGAGAGGAATAAAAATCGGATCAGGAGGAGACAGGATAATCGTGTCGCGCGAGGATCGTCTTGTGTCGGTGCGGTGGTCGATCGGAGGATGGCGACGAGTCCGGAGAGTCGATCGGATGTCTCGTCGTTGGACGGGAGTTCGTCGCCGTTGACGGAGATATTAGGGAGATCGGATGATTTTTATATAAACGGGACAAACTCGAGTATCGTAGCGCCGGAGTGGCCGATCGCGGTGTCCAAGGGTTGCGTCTTGGGTTCGATAATAATAACGGCGGTGTTCGGTAATCTGTTGGTGATAGTGTCGGTGATGCGTCACCGTAAGCTCCGCATAATAACGAATTATTTTGTGGTGTCGTTGGCTCTGGCGGACATGTTGGTCGCGATGTTCGCGATGACCTTTAACCTGAGCGTCCAGGTTACGGGACGTTGGTTATTCGGTTATTTCATGTGCGACGTGTGGAACTCGCTGGACGTTTATTTCAGCACAAGCTCGATTCTCCATTTGATGTGTATCTCGGTTGATCGTTATTACGCGATAATGAGGCCCCTCAAATACGCGATAAACATGACGAAAAAAGTGGTCGCATATATGTTGATGGCCTGTTGGTTATCCCCGGCGATAATATCCTTCGTCCCGATATTCAACGGTTGGTACACGACCAGCGACAACAACGAGTATCGTCATATGCATCCGGACATATGTGAGTTCAAGGTCAACGAGGGTTATGCCATATTATCGTCGAGCATATCCTTTTGGATTCCTTGTACGATAATGACGCTGACGTATCTCGCGATATTCCGGGAGGCCAACAGACAGGAGAAGCAAATGCACAGTAGAATGGGAAACGCTATGCTCCTGGAGCATCGACCAAGCAGAGACCTCAACAACCTCAACGGCGAGCTCAACAGCGGCGGATCTTCCAAGACTCTGACCCTCAACGAAATTAGTACCGATCATCATCTCCACACTCCGACCAAAGACAAGAATCTCATTAAAATGAAAAGGGAACACAAAGCCGCCAGAACTCTCGGCATCATCATGGGCACTTTCATCCTCTGCTGGTTACCATTTTTCTTGTGGTACGTCACCACCAGCCTCTGCGGCTCGAGCTGCCATTGTCCCGACATCGTCGTCCACATTGTCTTCTGGATCGGCTACACCAACTCCGCACTCAATCCCCTCATTTACGCTTACTTCAATCGCGACTTTCGGGAGGCCTTTAAAAACACTCTACAATGCGCATTTTGCTCGCTATGCAGGAGGGAACCCTCCGATCTCGAGGCACTCGACTTTCGTCGACCCTCGCTCAGGTAACCCCGCTAAACCATTTCTCATTTTTTTTATTCATTTCCCATGCAAATACTTTTTCTTCAAACAATCTTTTTTTTTTTTCTTTCCAATTATTTATTTAACCGAATTATTTGCCAAATAAATATTTCACCGATTTTTCTCTTTTTGCACGTTTGTAACTTTTTTTTTCTCATCTATCTTTCAATTTCATTGTTTCACTTTTCATGGTTGAATATATTTACGAGAAACAAGAGTCACGAGCCATTTTCTCAATGGCAAACAAACGCGTTTGGCCCATCCCTCCAAATCAATATTCCAAAAGGCAATTTTGTTGATTGAATTCCAAATTAATTAATTAATTTTATCCAAGATTTTTGCAGTAAATTGGACGAAAATTCATTTCGATATTAAATTTCCCAATTACCGACCCGAGGCCGTCATTTTTCCTTGCTTCCCTTATTCCCTATCCCGTTCTCGCGGTCTGACTATTTTCCAGTTCGACTCCTAGAAGTCTCCCGGGATGCCTAGGCTGTCGTGGGAGCATCCCCATGATTTGTGGACTCCGCGGGAGCAGGAAAAATGCTACTCCGTGCATCTACATCATCCTCGCCCGCAATATTGCCGTTTTAACAAACTTTTCACTTTCAATTTGTCTCCGAATCGTAATGCCCTCCTTCGTCTCTGTTTTCCCTTTGACCTTCTTTCTGCCTCCTAATCCCTAGAGCTGACAGCTCTGCCCTGTCACATTTTTATGCTCTGCAGTTCGAAACAAAAAAACGTTGATGAATATTTACCCACGCAATTTTATTTTATTTTTAAACGAACTGTTGGCCTAATAAAAATTTTGTCAATTTTTCTATTTTTCCAGGTTTCGAACCAGTTTTTGGTTGTTTTTTTTTAATACGATAATTTTTTTAATTAATTTTCAAACACTTTATTTGCCGAATAGATGTTTTATCAGTTTTTCTGTTTTTTGAAAGTTTCAAAGTATTTTTTTTTTTTTTTTTTTAACGATAATTTATTTATTTATTTTTAAACGAATTATTTTCCAAATAGATTTTTAGTTAATTTTTCTACTTTTTCAGGTTTGGAACTATTTTCGTTTTTTTTCTTTGGGACGAGATTTTTTTTTCAATTTTTAATCGAATTATTCGCCAAATGAATGTTTAGTAAATTTTTCTGCTGTTTGCAGGTTTGACGACCGAACGAAGAACATGTACTCGGAGACGTACATAACGCACATTGACCGTCGAAGATCGAGTGAATTCGGTAGCAGCCTCTGAGACGAAACCAAATTTAGATTTTAAGTCGCGCCCATCCTAAGCACAAAAAATGTAAAACGTCGAAGCGAAAGCGTGAGAAACGTGTAACGATTCCAAAAAAAGAAAAAAAAAAGCGGAGAGAATCGTGTGAGGAAAATACAAGAAATGACAGCACTCGGTCACCCTCTGACCTCGCAAACAAACGTAACGATACATAACTATTAAAATATTATCATTATTGTTGTAATTATTTATCGACGTGGAATTTTTATTGAGAAGGAAAATCGTCGCTAACACATTATCGCGAGAATCTTTTCTTTTTCATTTTTTCATTGTACGCCATTTCGACGCGCGATCTCTTCGCCATTTCTCTCATATCCTTTCTCCTACTTTATTGCCAAAGTTAGTAGATAATTGCTAGAGCAAATGACTCAAAATCGAGATAACAAAATGATAGGCAATTGAGTGTGCGAGCGTGAGAGTGCCAACAAGTGCGTCAGTGCGCGCGCGCCTGGGTGTGAATATTCCAAATGTTTTTACCAGTCCCCAGACATTTTCCTCCAGTCAAATATTCAAGAATTTTTTTCAAGCTCAAATTTCCAAAAATCAGTGCTAAAAATTATAAAAAATCTTTATCGATTTTTCGTTGAAAATTAAATGAATTAAAATTTGTTGAATGGAATAATCAATTTTATGGCGGAATAGGGCGAATTTTTGAATAAAAAAAATGTTGAAAATTTCCCGGAAATATATTTTTTGTTGAGGCGTTTTTTTTTTTTTTATTAATCGTCTACTGAGAGAAATTTTTTTTTTCGGTTATTTAAAAATAAATATATTGGAGTTACGAAATAACAAAAAAATATATATATATATAAAAAGTTGTGCAATTTTTTGAACACTTTGGGGCGAGATTTTTAGGATCATGAAAATTTGTAAATATTTGTAAAAAGTGGGGAGGGGGGGAGTACGTAGCTGTACGTATTTGTTTATTTGACTGGAGGATAATGGTCATAGAATCATTTTGTAAATTGTTCAAAATTGTGCTGCGCATGAGACAGAAGTTTTGTGATTAATAGAAAATACGAAATATACATATATAAATATATTTTTCTTTTATTTTTCGAGGCTACGTCGGACAAAACGAGATTGTATGATTTTTCAAATGGTTGGAGGAAGAAAATAATATTGCAATTTGCGACGAGGCTTGCCCCATGGGAAAAAGGCAAAAGATGAGCCACTGGTTGGCCCGATAATAATTGACTCTTATGCAGGGCCTATCTAAGATATTGAAGTTGCAATAAGTTGCTAATTATTGTTATTTCTTAAAAATTGTTACGTTTTTTTCGTTTTTTCGTTTTTTCGTTTTTTTTATTTATTTAGAAAGAAGACCAAAGTTGCTTCCCCGTCGATTGTTTTCACGTGTAACACAGCTCCACGAACACAGAGAGAAAAATTGGCCAGATTCGTAAATAGTTAGAGATAAAATACGTGCAATATCGAATTCGTGCTCAAAGGCCCGAACCGTGACAAAAAAGACGGTCGTTGTGACACGACAATTTTGTCATTTTAACAATTAATTTTTCCATTTATTTTTAGAAAAAAAAACAAAAATCACTGATAACAAGACTTTTGAGTTTTTGTGTTTTTTTCTTAGTTTTTTACGAATAACTCCAATGACCGTCAATACTCATCGATGTATAAATAATGTTAAAAATTGTACGATAGTTAATCGAGTATACCGCGAGGACTAGACTGGCCTGATGTATTTTTTACTTGCCTGGCACTATCATTATAATTATCGCCCACTTTCTTATTATCGGAAACGCGCAAAAGTTCATGTCTCGTTAAAGCACGAGCCCCGCCGTGCTCCATCAACGAGAATGCGAATCAACAAAAAATCGCAAGAAAATAAACAAAACAAGAAAAAATCCGAATGGAACTGAATTAATATATAATATCGAAAAACGTACGTAAGAGTGAGAGGAAAATGTAAACTAAAGCAGTCGAACTGGAACTGAATAACGATGCAATAACAATAATAATAATAATAAATAAATAATAATTAATAATATCATTATAATTAGCGATAAAATAGTTAACTTTAATTTAGTAGATTCGATGCAACGATGGATCTCTTCCCTCTGACCTGTCCGGAGTCGAAAAATGCTGAATTCCGCGCGTTGTGCAAAAAGAGATTTAAATATATATATATATATATATATATATATATATATATATACATACGTATGAATTATATTAAATCCGTCGTCGTTAGTTAATTAAGAAAAAAAAAACGAGGAACAAAAAAATCTTTCGACGTCAGCCAAACGTGAAAAAGGATGCGATTCATTTTGTTTCCCCTGCTCCGCCTTCAGTATGAATCCGTTGCCAAAAGCATATGGAAAAAAATTAATCAGTGCATCGGGATGCACCGGCCGGATGCACCGAAGCTCGATAAAAATATTGGCCAGATTTTTATTTCGAAATTGTAAAGTAAAAGAAAAAATGTGGAATATCGATAATAATTTATTGTAAAAAGACTCCGAGTCGTTGGCAAAAAATCTTTTTCCACAAATTTGTACAATTATTGAGAGAGCTGATTTATAATTGTCGTAAAAATTCAAAATTCATCGCATCGAATTGCATTTTTTTTTTTCGATTTGAAGGAAAGAAAAAAAAAGTTTCAAATAATTGGAAAAATATTTGAGCGGAAAAATAAATCGTACGAAAAATTCTCGTTCGACGAATCAAGAGCGTCTGTGTATTTGTATGTGCCTGTGTGAGCGGCAGGGCGCGTGCGTGTGCGTGTGTGTGACAGGGAGAAAGATAAAGCTAGAGATTGACATTAATCGCTCGGGTGTTTGTAAATAATGAAAAAATCAAATTGTAAATAAATGTCGGAGTAGAAAAGAAAATTCAACAAGAGATTTACTCATGATGGAAAAAAGAAAACAAATGAGAAATAAAGAATCTCTCAGTATCGCGCAATAATGAGGAAAAAATCACACAAAAGGAAACTGTCGGAAAAAAATGTCCTTTAGTTGAGCGGGAGCAAAGTGTTCGTTAGCTTGTACGTCTCGTGTAATCTACTAGAGTACCTACAGAAGAAGAAAAAAAATGCCCAACCTTTTTTTCACACCTCGAAATGAGAAAAGAAAGAAAAAAAAAACGAAAAAAAAAAACATGCTTCTTCTAAAAATTCGATTCCAAATACCGTCGAAGGAGTCTCCCTCTTCCCTGCGGTTCCCAAACTTCGTACCCTCACGATTATATCCCTGCGTATCAACAATCAAATGCAGTATACATGTGTATCAAGTATAGGCAATCTCCTGAAGAACATAAAGAATTACAGCAACACACACACACGCACACATACATTAGAGACAACAAACATGGATGTTAGCTGAGAATTCGATCTCTCTAGATTGTACACGTTCTCCGGAATTTATATACCATTCTTTTCTCTGTGACGAAATTCATTTTCTCTCTAAATTCCAAACAAATATGAAAAAATATGGAGTCGAGGATTCCAACTCAAGATATCGAGTTTTTCATTACGAACACTCGCAATTATTGTGCATTCATTGAAAAATCGTAATTGGAGTTATTTTTCGTTCGTTATATTGACAAAAAAAAATTCCTATCCACGAGCTTTTTCTCGAGATTTTTCCGTCAGTTACTCGAATGAAGAAAAAATGAAATAATCGGTGAAAGATTAATTTTAAAAAGTGCAATAATTCGAGGACGATAAAAAAATGAGAAATGAAAAAGAAATCGTAATTGGAATAATTTTTTAAATTGTTTTATTTTTATTTTTATCCCTATTCACGAGCTTTTTTTCAAGATTTTTTAATCGGTCGCTGGAATGGAGAAAAAATGTGAAAACCAGTGAAAAACAAGTGGAAAAAATGTGCAATAATTCGTGGACGAGAAAAAAAGTGGAAAAAAGAATGAAGAAAATAGATATTCGTCACAGTTAGTTCCAATGTACCCAAAGGATAAACGAGCGAACCAAAAATAATTTAAAAAAACCAAGCAACTGAGCAATTTATATCACGAATCTATCGTCGTATGTGTAAATGTATGTATTTTTCCGAGAGGCAGATTAATCGAAGAAATCAAAATGCAAATATACGAGAAACGAAAGCAAATAAAGCGAAAATTAAAAAAAGGAATAATTATTCTGATAACACGACACGAACAACTGCTATCAGCTGAGGTAAATAATGAGATTAAGGGGAGAGAATAAATATGTGTATAAAGATTTAAGTGTGTAAAAAAAAACAACAACAGAAAAAACAATAACAGAAAATGTTACTATTATAATTAGGCTATGTCGTCGATCGATCATCGCAGCAGGATACTCGATCGTTGCAGGAACAAATAAAAAACAACCATTATATAGAATCCTGCGTTTCCTCTAGTCATACACCAAGAAGACCAATGCAATGTAAAAAAAAAACAAAAAAACAAAAAAACAAAAAAACGAAAGAAACATGAAAATACAAGAAAAACAAAAATTAATATATCATCGAGGGTGCAAGCGCTGAACAAATTATAAATCACACAACACACACACACACACACACACGTTCGAGCAACGCAATCACAATCGAGCTTTATGTTGACCATTTATTCTCATCGCTCATTTATATTTTTTATTATACAACGTTTGTTCTATCGTCTCAGTAAATCACATCGTCGACCAAACAAAATTGTCTCTCTTTTTTTTCCATCAGCCTGATCCTACTCATGGGCCAGTCAACAGGATCGTTCAAAAAATTCCTAGTTTTTTTTACAAACTGAACAATACCGACTATCCATTTTCATGACACGAGGTCCAATCCGTAAGTATGGAACAGCGTTTTATTACATTTTATATGGACCCGACCGAGTGCACGATCTACGAGATCGAGAAAATTGCTGCGGAAAAAATTCTCGGCATGACTGACAGCGAACTTGTGGGCTGCATCGTCTGAAATTGAAAAAATGTGAAATTTTAATGAAAATTTCACGAAAAATACGAAAATTTGATGAAAATTCAATGGGAACGGGAAAATTGAATGAAAATTTTACGATAAATATGAAAATTGAATGAAAAAAATGATAAGTTCCCAAAAAATGTCAGTTGCCGGTATTTTCAGTAGAGAATGTGAATAAAAAATGACGATGTGTTTGCTAGAATCCCTCAGAGGGACGACATGGGACTAGGGAATTAGGCAACAAGGATTTTTTATCTAATTTTTTGTCCGTGTTTGCGACCATAGCTCAGCTCTAAATTATTTAATTAACCATAACCTTGTTGTCCTGTGTAAATAACTGTCGATTGAGTAGCGATCTTATCAGATATTGAAAAGTACGAGTTGTCATGGTAGAAAAAAAAAATTTCAACTCCGGAGCAGAGTTTTTTTGGAGTAAAGAATTAATGAGCAAAGTTTTTTTACGGTCGATCTCGTTATAAGCCTCCGACCCGAGGGCTGTGCCAGAAATTTCTTCGAGAATTACAGCCCTCGCCCCCAGCACCATAATGCGAGATCGAATTCTCGGCGACCATTCGCCATGATCGAAGGCGCAATTGTTGGCCACTTTCTCTCGCCCCTTATCGTAGCGCCCATACGAGTTTTCATTCGGCCATCTGCCCCGAATTCGTCGCTAACTCTAAAATCAAAATAATCAGATTTTTTCTTTATTCGTGCGACAATGCGAAAGAAAAAATTGAAATTTCAAGAAAAAAATTTTAAAAAAGATTTTCCACGTTGAATTTCGAGGTCGATTTAAATTGGAAAACAAAATCCTGATATCTGGACCATAAAAAAATTCATCTCTGTCCATTTTTCTTACCCAATCGATATAAAAGAAAAAAAAAAAAAAACAATCAATAGAATTACAAAAACCGATGATGAATAAATGTTAAAAATACTTTGTCCTATAAAACGAATGAAACGAAAAAAAAATGTATATCCGATGGTTGATCTGGTAAGATCACGAGATCGAAAATAGAATTGGCACGATTCTCAATTTTTCTCGATACATAAACACAGCAGTTTGTCTGGTGACGTTGTTGGGGACGAGAGTTATGGAAATAGTGATGGAGGCTCGAGAGAAAAAAGCTTGGAAAAAAACGTATGAGTGTGTATCGATTCTTAAGCGAGTCTCAAAATTTCGAGGCACACATACAGAGCCTTATTCCTGTTCGACAATACTACGAGGATCGTTGCACGGAGCAAACGATCGTCGTTTTTTGTCGAGGAATCGTAACAGCAGCAACACACCGGAGAGCAATCAAGATACTAACGAGCTCGTGCCCACTAACAATGAGAGTATTATTCATTCGAGCCACGTCCGAGGCTCGTACAAAAATATATTCGAAGAATATACTTCGGCTTCACCATACATATGGATATATGGATATTTATTGGTCGTTGCCGCTTGCCTAACAAGCGATATCCAAATCAAGAGCTCGCCAAATTATAACCCAAACACAAACGGAGATTAATCCACTTCTCGATTCTCTCCATCCATCCTAATTTAACTGAATTGACTGAATTTTTTTTCAACTTCCAATAATTCAAAATCCAAAGAGTTGAGAAAATTTATACATTTATAAATTAAAAATAAAACTTGAAATCTTGAACGGAGAAATTCTAGAAGATTGATAATTTTTAAAATGAAGACGAACTTGAAAAATTTTCGAAAATTAAAAAGTTGGAAAAATTCAGAAGTTTTAGACAAATTATACACTCATGAATTTAAAAAACTTGAGAAGTGTTAGAAAATTTACATATTCATGAATCAAAAATAAAATCAGAAATTTAAGAAAAATTGTTAAATTTATAAATTTGAAGAAAACTTTGAGATGTCTGAGATAATTTATAAATTCATAAATTAAGAAAAACTTAACCCGTTGACCGGTATCGTATACAGTTTTAGCATGGAAATTGAAAAGCTCGCCGGTCAAGAAAATTGGAAAATCTCAGAAATTTATAGATTTTTCAAAAATTCAGAAATTTAATAAATTTTATAAATGTAGAAAAACTTGAAGAATTTGAGAAAATTGAAAAACGCTGAGAAACTTTATGTTTTGCGTACATTTGGGAATTGCGTGAGTAAAAATCGAGAATGCCATAGACTCAAGTGCAGTTCCATGAATTCAATTCTGCATCATAAGGTTATGGGGTTTTTTGTTGTTGTTCTCGATTGGGACTGGTTGTCCGTAGAGAGCAGGAGATTTGATAAAAGGAGGGAGTATAATGACGTGTGATTTGTATGGGCAAAGCGTCGCGTAGCAGTTGGCGCGTAGAAAGACATGGAAGGATTTTTATCTTGTTAATAAGCCTTGGGTGGCCCTCGACTCGCCCACCAGGCAAGACGGTGCCACACGATTTCATTCTACCACGCGATCGCCTTGAATTCCTTTCGCAGACGCGAAAAAGAAAAGGAGAAAAAAAGAAAAAACAAAGCAATTAATTACTTTTCGCCTGCAAATTGTACGTGCTCGTGTTTCCCCATGTGGGAATATTACGAAATATCCCATGGACCTTGGAGTCTAAAGATTCCAGCGATGTGACAAGGGTCCTCATAACAAACCCGAGAATATCCATTCTCGATAGACTCCCCAGCTAGTTTTTCTAATTTTTATCAAAAGGATCGATTAATATTCCGGGACGTTTGACATCGAATTAATCCAGATCCAAGGGACATCTCAAGTTCACGAATCTCTTTTTTCTCCCACCGAATAATTTCTCGAATTCAAGGACCCTCGCTTGCATTTTTATCCGCTAATAAACGAGTCCTTTGGAGGACGACCTAATGAAATTCAGAAAAATTTCCTAGTTACCGTATCCTTTGACGAAAATACGCGTTCCATGGTCGGGCAAGGTCGATATTCAAATTTGCATCTCCGAATCCTCGACCCGATCCTTTTCCTGCTGTTTAACAATCCTAAGGAGCTGCGAAAAACAATTTTCAAAATTCCCCACCTCCTCAACGTCTCGAAACGTCGAAATTGATTATTTTTCGATAAATAAAATTAATCGTTTGATTAATCGCTCAATCAACGTCATCCTAAGAATAAAAAGTATTCTGAAAATTCGACGACCAAAGTTTAAATGATTTTCGGCTCTCACCACGTGTGAAAAAATTCTCGCAACGCAGACGTCGCAGGCAACAATAATAAAGATTGTCGAAAATGGGTGCGTGGATCTTGGAAGAGGATTGCAGCTGGTTCCGCATTGCACCAACCCCAATACAAACACAACGAAACAATATCCCCCATACCGATACAAGTCCAACTGGCCGTGTGTTAATGCAGCAGTAAATATAAACTGCCACGAACAAGCGCTAGTTATATGCTCATGCTGCTACCCACATTGCAATCTATACGTTATAGTTTTACTACGAATACATCAACCCTGCTGCTGCTGCTGTTGCATAACGCGCTCAGCTGTATACATCGTGGACATCCTATTCCAAGGAAACATAGGCCTACACAATGTTTGTTTCACAGGATGCTACTAGGCAGGGGACATTGATAAGATTCAAAGCGTCAATAGCCTTGAAACTACCGAATCTTCCTGTGCTACCTTAACGCGAAAGCTCTGAGACACGCACATCGAGAAAATTTTATATCGGAAATTAGTATCGCAGAGTTCTCTGAGACTGTGTCGTTGCTTTGAGACATTTAAACGTGTAGATGGTCAGTTTTCCGTGTGGGATTGGTCAGAAAATTTTTAAATTTTATGAAAATTAAGGAAATTTAATGGGAAATGTGAAAATTTACTGAGAAATGTAGAAATTTGTCAAAAATTATGGAAATTTGATAAGAAATGTTAAAATTTGGCAAAAATTATGAAAATTTGATAAGAAATTTGCAATTTTGACGAATATTGTGAAAATGGGAGAAAAGTTGTGAAAAGTTGATAACAAAATGTGAACATTTAACGAAAACCATAAAAATTCCTGCTATTTTTAATAGAACATAATTCAAAAGTCCCTTATGTATTTGCTAAAATCCCTCAAAGACGCGAGCCATGGTACGCGGCAATTATTTTATCTCCATATAGAGACTCTTAATATTATCTTGAGTATTCGTCGAGCTTTTTGTTAATTATCCCGTAAAATGCATCAATTGATTATTTTTAATATTTGTTGTTTAAAGTGCTGGCTCATGAAAAATGCAACACTTTGGGCGTGGAATTTAGTGCATTAAGTGTTGTTTGCAAAAAACTGCAATGAGAGGGTCGATTCGAGATTTTGCGAATTTAAAACGAGCCTCAGGTGCACCAGATGGCGTGCCGAACAAAAAGTGCACGCCAACTGTTGATAATCCAACGTTTTTATGGACATAGTCGGTGAGTTAAATAATTAAGGGATGCTGTCGAGACCAGCTGTTGAAGAAACAAGCCTTGACTACCGTCGGCCGAGGTCTCGATCGATCCGGGCAATGGACTCAACCGTCGATAAGAAATCCCAGTAGTACGAGTCGCGAATAGTCGGTCGCATCATTACCTCTCGCAGGGCTTGGTTCGGGCTATCGATAACTTGAATGCAAGCCTCGAGTTCCATATAAATCGGTGGGAAGATATCGAGCAACCATATTTATTTTCGTCAAGCACTCTATTCATTCCCGGAGACAATAATTTGTCGATGGAAATTTATCTTTTTAACAAAAAACTGAATTTTATTCTTGACCCAAAGTTCAATTGTTTTTCGTCGCCTTGAACGCCAAATACTCGTGCGATAATTGACGTGATCGTGGCGAGTTTGCATTTATGAATAATTTCGCCCAACAATTGCCGTTAGGAAATTTTTGTTTTTTTTTTTTCCGACGTGATGGCAAAAATAAATAACACAAATAAAATGTCTATACAAACTCGATTTTCTATTCATTTATTTTTTATCATTTATTATCCATGTATTAATTATTTATTTTTATTTATTTATCATTTATTTGTTTATCATTCATTATTGATTTATTTATTTATCTAAGTATTAATTAATTTATTTGTTTATTTATTTATTATCGGGCAGGAGAATTGAAAAACTTTAGACACTTTGCACGTTTTCAAAATTCAATATTCCAGAAACTATAGTTGTCGATTTTGTGGAAAGAAAATTTGTTCGGTTGATTTCTTCCTATCAACTCCGTCAATAATTCGGTGAAAAGTTGGATCGAATATTTTCCTCATCCCTTTTTATCTTGGTGCAGAGTCTATTTATAACTGGGTGGGTTGAATCGAGCGAGGCCTTAAGTGCATCTGGAAGTCGGTGCGTTGAAAATAACGAGTTGTACGTGTATATATATATATATATATATGGTAACTCGAAGTTTTCCGAGTTGAGTGTCCAAGGCCAAGCATCGCGAGGGTTGTCGGGGCATCGATTATGTATGAGAGTAGACTCTATACCAACATCGCGCGCGCGGCACTAGGTTGCATGCTAGCCTCCTCAATAGCAAGGCTAATAGGGTGCAACGTCACTGTAACCCTGTGCCAAGCTCTGTTAATCCGATTTGCTAAGGAAAGTCACGAAGTCTTATCAGGCTGCTGCTGCCTAAAGAAACTAACCATTGTTGCTTGACTTTGGCCTCCAACTAAATCAAATTCAATAATTTCCTTCGTCATAGTCCTCCTGGCCACCGAGTACGAGTGAGGCTCGGCGTGAAAAAAAAACATTTTTTCATTCCAAAAACTAAAAAAATGAAAAAACTGAATGCCATGGAGGTGACGACACGCGAAACTTCCAGGTTTATTACGTCCATGGGCGTGTCCGATTATCAGAAATCCTCGAAACTTGCAATTCAACAATGTCCCGAAAAAAAAATGAGGCAGGATCCTGGATGTTCGAGTTCAGCAAGTACGGATCGATGCAAAAATCGTAGCCTAGTTTTTTGAGGGTTGTTGAATTTATAATCGATTGAGATACACAAAGTCGTATTGCTCGTTGTCGCAATTTCCACCAATAAATATTTTCAAATATATTTTCAATATCCTAGGAAATAATAATCAAAAATAATCAATAAACTATATATTTTTAAATGTTCAAATTTTTTTCACTACAATATATTTCTAATATACGATAAAATAATAATCAATAATCACAAATGAACAATATATTTTCAAAATATCGTTTAAATACATTTTTTTTAATTTTTCATATTTTTATCTCACCAAAAAATATTTTCAGGCCATATATTTCTTTAATTCTATAAAATAAAAATTAATAATAATAAATAAATTATAAATAATCAGTTTTAAATATTAATTTTTTTTTCTTCAACTTAACAGTTGTCAGTACAGTCCACGACATTCCGATACTTACGAGTCTGTATCGATTAGATTAACAGGACGTGCGACATGAAGTATGCAAATTCTATAAATTTGCGGATCCAACAATAAACGCGTGATTGTATTATTCCGAGTTGTGCATTCCAACTCTTCGGAGTCTTGAAATTCATGCAGTCGATGTACCTGAAACGACAACAACAACAACAACAACAACAAAACCTTAAACTCTTTCCGGTCATGCATTGAGTCCGGTATACGGGTGCAAAAATATTTTTTCACATTCTATTTACATCAATTGCGCTACCGTATTGTTTATATCGCACGAGTATAGAAAAAAAAAAAACATCGTGACGTCCGGCTGGATTATTAATTCATCGAGGGAGAACTGCATCTAAAAATATTTCCATTGGATAGTTTGTCTGTTGATAGTTCGCCGAGAGGAATTCCTGAATTAAATAAAAACCATCGATTTACGAAATTTCCAAAGCGGACAGACATTTTTTTAGAAAAAGCTGTATCGAGTTCGACCAGCCAGGGAGCAAAAAATCTCGAAATTGAAAAAAAGGATGAAAAAAAGGTTTTTGCTCAAAATAAAAAATTAATTAAATAATTTAAGTAGAAATTGAAAATAATGAAAGTGTAATTTAAAAAAAAAATTAAAAATTCATTGAATAAAAATGAAAAATCTTGATTTTATCTTAATCGGCAATCGGCAACGAACTGGATATTTCTCGATTAATCTCTCTACCCATCGAGCCCCGTTCTCGAGGCAAGAATTTCTCAGCAGTTTTGGCTTCCCAGGAACTACCCCGATCGTGCGTTACCCGGGGGTAAAAAAAGTGTAGACATTAATACACAAAACAAGAGCGTTTGAGATGCAAAAAAAAAAAAAAAACGATTTATAGAAAATTATCGTTACGGGATGAGGCGAATGAGTGCCGGAAGTCACGTGTGTTTTGTTACCTTGTCGCGGGTTGGGGTAGGTCTGGTCTTAAGGGCATGCGTTCGCTGGGACTCGGAGCAAGAAATCCGAATGAAAGTCGGTGGAGCGTTGAACAAGAGGAGGAAGCGAGAGGCTGTATATAAATGTAAATATATATGGATGGCTGGGGAAAGGCTGAAAGGGTTTGAAGGGTGGAAAGCAGGTTTGGCCCGGTCCGCTCCGCTTTGGGAAGCCGGAAACAGGCGGCCGAGGGGAGAGAGAAAAGGATAAAAGTGGCGAGAGGGGCGGAGAGAGGGTCGCGATCCATATAAAGCGAGAGGAAGAGTGCTCGAAGCAGCGCCGCGGACTGGGAGGGGATCAAGTCGATGCAACGCGCGAAACTATCATCTCTTCTCCGTGCCGCGCACCCTCTTCCATCTCGTTCTGCCTATTCCCCGGTGCGGTCTCTCGCGTTCCGGAGGGGGTTGTTTTTGGCTGATTTGAGCGCCTCTATCGGCGGCTCGAGTTAGTCTCGAGGAAAGCTTCTCTCGTGCAAAGCAGTCCAGTGCGCTTTCATCCGCGGCACTGTGCTCTCAACTCCCGACCATCCGACTAACCCCCTCACGAATAAGCTCATTATTTTGTCTGGTGATTGTGCGCGCCCCCTCATCGTCACAGCCTTTTCCAATATCGAAAGCCCCGCGCCCGGCGCTTCCCTAATTCCTGCCAAATCCGCAACGCTCACCGGGAGTCTCGTGCGCGTATTTCCATCGCTTTGCCATCCGTACGACGTGTGTGCGCCTTCTTCGTCACGTGCTTCATGATCAATCATCGATCTTATAGTCTTTTTCACTTTCTCATTCTTACCAATCGTCGCCAACAACATTCCAACAGAGTTTTATTCAATTATCTCACCGTAAACAATAACTTCAGGGGCAACAATTATAATTAACATTATTTTTATTATTAAACCATTTTTTTTATCATTGCTTACGGGGTAAGAAACGATCGACGTATTTATTCGTAATCATTCGACGATCCAACTTTATTTCATCACGAACGAAAAGATTCTTCAATTTTTCGTTAATATTCGATGATTAAATTTAATTTTATTACTTATTCAGGGAATATGACGAATCAACTATTTTTAATGAGGTTGTTCAGAAATTTTTGACGTTACGAACGGAAAAATTTTTTAAGCCGAGCTTTTTATGGCCCGTCTAAAGAATTCTTCAAATGTTCGTAAATATTTGATAATTAAACTTTACTCAATTACTTATCCGGGGAACACGACGAATTAGCAATTTTCAACGTCATTGATAAGAATTTTTCTTTTTTCGTTATTTATTTTACTAGGAAATTTTTTCTCAAATTTGGAAAAAAAATTACAAAAATTGATGCTCCACGTGCTTTAAATCTCTCATTCTGGCTCCGTTGGATTATTTATATGTCCATTTGTGCTCAGCTGAATGAAAGGAAAATTTTCCATAGCCATTGTTCGAATAAGTTTGTCTCAGCTATTGCTTTCTTGCCACGTGTGGATAATCCTTGGATTCTTTGTGGCGGTTGCAAACGAAGAAGGTATATTCTCGGTGTAACCATTGTTGCTTCTTCCGGTTGGTTTCTCAATGGCAGATGTCCATGTAACCCGGAAATTTTCCGGTCGATAGAGAAGCAGTTCTTGGTTGTCCTCTTGAATCTCTCGCCCGAGCCCGGAGGCTTTTTGCACTCGTTTTTCTTTCCATTCAATCCCCAACCGACAGCTCAGACTACTTGAAAGATAAATTAAGTCAACTGCAATGTTCAAAATGCAATTGCGCATTTGTGAGGGAGCGCTTTATCCGAAAAAGTCCAATTTCAAATTTCGTCACATTTTTTTTTCAATCAAATATTCAAAAAATAATGAAGCAGGAATTTTCATTTAATTTACCGATTAATCATTATATCGAACTCTACAATCGAGCATGAGAGCTCTCTCGCCTTTTCAATCGCGATCAATTAATAATGGCTTTGCCGCCGAGTGCGATTAGCCATGAAACGGAATAAATGAATTTGTTCGAAACTCGGTCACTCCCAAGTGCCAAATATATTCATAAATTTTCATTTCCCGATCAGATCAAAATTCCACATACAAATTTAAGTTTTCCCAATATTTAATGCATAAATGCTGAATAAATAGCACGTATTTGTTTACCGATGAAATAAATCCAAGCCGAACTGGGTCTCGCGAATTCATTTCACGAAGAAATTTGGAAATTGGGATTTTCGTCAAAAAAATTGAAAAAAAATGTAAAACATCTAATATTTTTGGGATCCTCATAAATTTGGATCTTTCGAGAAGGGAGACACGTGGTCGTGGTGATACGTACGATGGGGGAATTGAGCCTTCATTTTGTCATTTGGTGGGGAAAAAAAAGAAAAAAAAAAATACAATCGATCTAAAAAACAATCTGGGCGACCGTCACATTTGTCAAATTTTTTGACATTCCGCCTACTCCGTCCGGCACGTACACTTTATTTTATCTTATTCCTCCATTGGGGTTATCCCTCCCCTAAATTTGTAGAAGTGGCGCAAAGGGGATGGGGGAAAGTAGGAATGAACGTCGAGCAGTTCGCCTCGTCATTGTTTCGCGGCGAGTTTATCGCGCGCAGGAGAGCTCGGATCAATGTGCCCATTTGATCCTATAACCTTGATATCTCCGTTTACGGATACGAACAAAAAGGAGCCCGCGTGATTCGACGAATGCTCGCGTCCCGGAAAAACTGATATTGCATGAAAATATATGCCGAAGCTCCGGGCTCGACGATCGCTCGCTGAGCAGATAAATTTTCCAGTACGATAAAATTCACGCAGCGTTGTGGAGAATTGAAAAAAAAAATGTTGCTGCACTTTTTCCTGGGTAACAATGAAGTTCTTGGGCGACGCGCTCGATCCTGTCGATTCGTTTTTCCTGTCACGAGAGAATAAAGCCAAGAAACCTTCACGCACCGAGTAGCCAAATTTTTTTTCCCTAGTCAGCGTAGTATACCCACAAAAGAGCTGAATAAATCATAAGAGGGTCGAAAGATCGATTGTGTTTCTGTCACGATTGTCCCGAGGCAATCTCCGTCGTTGAAAATTTTCGGTTTTTTTTTTTCCCATAATCAACGTGTCAATCGATCGCTGGTCGTTCCACGATTAATTTATATTTTTTTTTTATCGCCGAACAGATCGACGGACTCGAGGAACGAGGCCGAAAAAAATTGCCACCTCGCGAACGGGGCGAGAAAAGTTAGCCTCCCGATAAAAATATCGAAAAATCATTTTTCTGAAGATTTTTCTGGATTTTCTATTTGTTTTTTTTTTCTTTCTTATTTCCATCATATTTTCCCCTCAATTCCCGATGAGGGTCGTGGGATGGTTATGGATGCGTGGGAGTGGAAAATAGGGTCACGTGGAGATGGTACACGAGGTAGAAGTTTTCCGATTTTTTTTTTTTTTTTAATCAATCCGGGAGTAGTAATTGGCGTTCAGGGAAGAGATAAACACCGAGTCGAAGAGTCGAAGAGAGCGAAGAGCATGAGCCCGAAGAATATTTTTTTAATACTCAATTTTTTTCTCATTTTTTCCTCGTTTCTTCATTTCCTGTACAAATTGAAGTGTCACCTGCAGCGGGTGTCACTTTTCGAAGGCCCTCACAGCGTATTCCAACTTTCCTTAGATGCGCAAATCACGTGATTGATCTTCGCAGCATCCTTGAAGCGAATCTTACGAATCTTGAGACTGTTGGACTTGAACTCGTCAATCCAAATAATAACGGAGACTTATTTCACTGCTGAATAACATTTTCCTATAATTTGAGAACAACCGGAAACAGATTTTGATAAATGAGGAAAAAAAATCTTTCCTGGTCCATTTCTCGATCGAACTCTTCGCAAAGGGACCGAGGGCATTCCCTTTGGGCTTCACGCGACCATATTCAACTGTGAGTTTCGCTCGTTGACGGGACAGGAAGTGAATTCATTGAAAATGAAATTTTGTCAAAATACGTCGATATTTTGTTGAAAATGTTTCAAAAATTTCGTTATTTTGACAATATTTTGCATTTTGAACGAAACTGTCAACAAAATTTACGATTGAGATGACGAAAGTTGACTCTCCGAAGAGACTTTTTTTTAATATTTCGCGCTGCAATGGCAAAATTTTGGGGATTTTTTGAAAAAACGTTTGGTCGAACGTTCGATCTTTCGGGGGGCGGGGGGGGGGGGAGGAGCAGGTTCGATGTTGGCCGGCACAATAGGGACCGCATGAGAATTAAGGGGGTTCGCGTTTAAATGACACTCTATAATAATTGTTGTCAATCGAATGGAACGAAAAATGGAGAAATGAATAAAACTCTGGTGAATCGCGAGGATTTACGTGATTTTCGGATTATAGGGACGAGGCAGAGAATTAGAAAGAATTTGAATCCCCCACAAAGAGCCACAATTTGGAGAGACAAGGATTTTAGTGGTTGTCGTTGTGTTTCGGAAAAAACGGCAATGCTGTGCATCGCGATGGGCTTGGAATTGAGATCAAGATGTTTCGAGTGTTCGTCAACGTATCGAGAAATGGAATGATCGATCATAGCGAGAGGTATAAGGAAACTAGTAAAAACGAAGTCTCGGAGAAGATCGACGACGGCGTCGTCGTCGAGGACAATAAGGACGGAGGAGGGAGTCCGTGGATTTGGACTCGTCGAAAAAATGCTAAACGTCATGGCAGCGGCGGTGACGACGAGTTTGCCGGTTCGCGTGGTTGATCCGTCGGGTGTAGTGTCAACCGGAAGTGACGCTAGCTCGACGACCGTCACAACGACTACGACGACGTCTACGAGTACCTGCGACGGAATGAACGTCAGCGCGACAACGGTCGTGCCTCCGGGCAATCCCACCGTCGAAAATCTCCAGGACAGCGTCAATGTTTTCGTCGAAGTTGTCAAGGGCATCGTCATGGGGAGCATCATCACAACCGCCGTCCTCGGCAACATTCTCGTTATCGCCAGTGTCCACAAACATCGAAAATTACGAGTTGTTACTAATTGTTACGTCGTTAGCTTAGCAGCTGCTGATCTTCTCGTGGCTACTTGCGCCATGACCTTCAATGCATCGGTCGAACTCTCCGGCGGTCGTTGGCTCTTCGGCAGATTCATGTGCGACGTATGGAGCTCCCTCGATGTTTACTTCTGTACCGCTTCCATTCTCCACTTGTGCTGCATCAGCGTTGATCGTTATTATGCAATAATAAGCCCCCTCGAGTACGCCATTATTATGAAACAGAGCACGGTCGGTTGTCTCCTCGGATCAGCCTGGACTTTACCCGCCCTCATCAGTTTCATGCCCATTTTTATGGGATGGTACACTACCGATGACAACTTGTTATTTATGAAGGAAAATCCTGATGTAAGTTCAACAACCATATTATACGCGGAACAATTCTTTCCACTATTTTTCGACTATTATTAAAGATAAGACGTTCTTATGAACCATTATCCATTTTTTTTTTTTCATCTTTATGGCATCCGGATCATTTCTAAATATTTTAAAAATATACAAACATTCATTGCATACGGAAAGAAAATGCTATCTTCTTTTATTAAAGACTTAGTTATTTTTTATTCATATTTTATTAGAAATAGCGGAAATTTTGAAATTTTTTCATCTAATTTTAATATTTTCCATCGAATTTTAACATTTTCGTCAAATATTAAAATTTCCATCTCATTCCCACATTTTCTATCAACCTTTCTCATTTTATACGAAACTTCCAAAATTTTCGACCATTTTTCACATTCCTCCTTTTATTTTTACATTTTCCATTAAGTTTTCACATTTCCTATCAAATTTCCACTATTTTAATCAATTTCCACATTCCTCGTCTAATTTTTACATTTTTCTTCAAATTTTCGTATTTTCCGGTAAATTTTCACAATTTTTGTCAAATTCCTACATTCTTCATTCAATTTTCACATTTCCCATCAAATTTTCACAATTTTCGAAAGTTTTTTATATTACTCCTCAAAAGTTTTCATTTTTCGTCAAATTTTTCATACTAATTAGCCATATGAGTTTTTCTCTCTGTGTATGTTGAACGGCACGAATACCCTAGATGCCTGAATTAGTTGAATAACGGAATTTCCCACTCAACTGGAACGACAATTAAATTTTCGGCTCCAAAAGTAGCTTTTTTGACTCGGAAAAAAAAAAAAAACCTGTTCGAGTCGTTATTATCGTGAAATTTCCATGAAAAAAGCTCTTGATTTGATGTCGAAAACAAATTTCGAAAGCACGTCCACATAAAATGATGAAATTTGTTTGTAGCTTTGTAACTTTGTTGCAAATCGATCATACGCCGTGATAAGTTCGTGCGTATCCTTCTGGATCCCTGGATTCGTGATGATCGTAATGTACTGTAAGATCTACAAGGAAGCAATACGTCAGAGAAAAGCCTTGAGCAGAACATCGAGCAACATTGTTCTGAACAGCGTTCACCATCACAGATCCTCGACGAGGCACCATCATCATCAGCAATTGTTGCTCCAAGCTGCTGCGGACACGGGTGAGCTTGCACTACACACTGCACAGTTCAAAGCACCCACGGAACTTCACGCCATCAATGGTGAGCTCAGTGAATACTTTGAGTACAAAAAAAAAGCATAAAAAATACTCAAAAAATTCTAATTAATATTTTTTTACTTAAAAAAACAAAAAACAAAGACAAAAATTTTAAATTATTCACGTTGCGGTTTTGGCCCGAAAAACGATTGGAATTAAAATTTTGAAAATTTTCTTATTTCTGGTGAGAAAACGAGAGGAATTCACCATTGTGGCGTGAGATTCGAACGAGAACGAAAGAAAAAGCAACGTTATTAAGGGGTGAAGGGGTAGTTTATTTTGCGTGCGGGTTCTCCAAGAACGAACGCTGGAGTGATTTTGATGGATATCCACTCGAATGACATTGACCGATCGCGCCAACCCCGTCAATCGAGCTAGAAATAAAATTCAGCATATTTTAAAAGGCGCCGAAGTAATTGAGCCGTTCGGCATTTACAGCAAACCCCAGAAAATCCCGACGGGCTTGGTGAAGAAAAAAAAAACGGAGAGAAAATTCGATTTCCTCGTTTAGCAAAATATTCCGAACTGTTGAATATTCACGTTTAGGAATAAATACCCAAAGGCTCTCAAAGAAATAGCCGCCTGTATGAAAAAAAAAAGCACACCGAGAAAAAAAAATTTATTCAAAATCAATAAAATTTATTTAACCGAAAAGAAATTTATTCATTCAAATGACAAACGAATGAACATTCGTTTGTTCCAAATCGTTTCATTTATTCAATATTGAAATCTTGTGAATTATTCAAAATGGATAAAAATTTCATTTGAACGTAATAAATATGTAATTTACTTTAATCAATATATTTTTTTAATAAAATTTTATATTTATAAAAAATAAGCCTCATTATTTCAGAAATTCGAAATAAGTCGGAATTTTATTAAAACATAATAAATACGTCATTTATTTTCTTCAACGTATTCATTATAAAATTATATATTTATAAATAATAAACTTGATTATTTGAAAGAAAATAAATATTTCTTGGTATTCGATAACTAAGTATTTAATTCAAAGCAATTTATTGTAAATATAATATTATTTTTGAATAAATCTTTTTTTCTGGCTCCAGGGCAAAAGGGAAAATTTAGAAAAATCTTTTCGCAGCCACGTCCGTTTTATAGTTTCCTAATCCATTATAATTTTCCATATCCATAGAAATTTATGAAACGTGATTGAATTCAATCAGTCCGTGCCGAGCATTAAGGCCAATCGGAGATTCAATCTTTTGAAATTTCAAACCCATCGGTGAGCTCGTGTAAATAGGAGCTTGAGTGGCTTTCATCGACTGCCCTTGCGATCCCTTGCAAAATCCATACCGCAGCTCCATACCCTCGAGCGCTCGAGATTACCAACATGATTTGCATAAGGCTGCGGATCTCCCCAGCTACACAAATAGCTGGCATATCGTGTGGCATTAGTCACGAACCAATTTAGACTCTCCGTATGGGACATTTCGCCTCGGTCCAGTTGCTCAGCATCATATGCTTTCTCATCAATTTTTCTTCGGATTTTCTCAGCCCCATTTGTCCCTTCTCGGGTCCATGAGACCCGGGGTCGGGTAAAACTTGAGGAAATCCGATTCCTATCCACTTCCTGGACTCGCAGACCGTATCCGGTCCATGGACCCCATAAAACTCTATGGGACCCCATAACGAAAATGTTATGGGGAAGATCGTTGAGTTTATCTGACGATCGCGTTTTATGGTCATCGCGATCGCCAATTCGAAATTTTCTATTTTTAGACAATACTTTTGTACATCAGTAAATTAAAGAATAAAAATTAAAATTAAATTAATCAAATTCCAAAGAATGAAAAAAATAAAGAAAGAGAAAAAAAAAAAAAAAAAAAAGAAAAAAGAAAAAAAAAAAAAAAAAAAAAAAAAAAAAAAAAAAAAAAAAAAAAAAAAAAAAAGAAAGTGAGTAAAGTGATGCGAGACGAATTTCTACATACGTTTGGATGGTTTTGGAGGACAAGTGAAATGCGGGAGACGAGAGTGAATCAGTGCATGGGAAAGCAGGCTGCAAGGAATAGGAACAATTGAGAGACGAAGAGAGACAGAATAAGGGATAACGGATTGCTGTGTCACAGTGTGCCAGCGCCTGTTGAGATCCTCGGGGTTTACGAGGAGTACACAAACGGTGGGATGCATCCGTAGAGAAGAGGGTAATCAACGGATTTGCATATGACTCTGCCGTCACATCCAAACTTTTCATTAGCAGCTCCCGGAGCATTCAAATGACTGGCAACCTCGTGAAATGGGAAAAATTAACAAAGACTAAAATATACAATGGGCCGCGTACTATTATTCCTCTAATTTGTACACTCGACCATCCACAGTTCGGTCTAAGAAAATATTAATAAACAAAAAAAACTCATTTTTGAAAAAATGAGATTTTTTTATTATATAAAAAAAAAAAAATGAAAAATTTATTTTTCAATTTTTTTTTCAAATAAAAAAAAAATTTCCAAGTTAAAAAAAAAAATCTGCGACTTTATCAATTGAGCATGGACCAAATCGCAGTCTCTCTCGATCGAGCCTGTCCTAATATCAAGGGGAATTGGATGGCATTGATTAAATTGTAATTAAAATGTATTCGCTGCCTCGGAAAACTTAATTATCAAGAAATAATAATAGTAATAATAATAGAGGCTTATGCGGAAAGAGCGGTTGGTACTTTGGGGCAAACGCGATTCGTATAGATCTTGTGACGATAAGGCAAGCTATTTCCACGCAAGCCACGCGATATCCGCTAGCCTTGCACAGCACAGTAACTACCACCGCCTCGTGAATCCATAAGGTTACTTCGTCGAGCAGTTAGAAGCATAAATTACAATACATTAAGGGGGAACGCCTGATACCTTTATAAATCTGGATTAAGGCAGCAAATAAATTTCTTGTTTCGTATTTTCATGCCTGCTTTTTTATACGCACTGACAACTTTACAAAAACATGCTAATATTTGCTTCCAATTGATCGTTAAAGTGCGAAATTCAATTTCCTCCTGAAATTTACTCATTTTACCAAAAGTTAAGCTAATTTTTTTATTTTTATGCTTCTGCCATGTGATCTACTGGCTCAACCTGACAATAAAAGGATCTCGAATAGTGAGCACAACCGAGCGAGGGATAAAAACGAACTCTAATAGGAAAAAAATGGAGACAGAACATAAGCAAGAGTGATGGGTATCTGACGAGTCAACTTTTCCGTCAGCATGAACAGGTCCGAACGTGCCAAGGGAGGGAGAAAAAGAAAAAGCTTTGCTCATCCTGCGTGACATTCGTCACTGCAAACATAACAAAAAAAACACCAACAATTTCAAAAAATTCACTGCCCCATAAAAAAATGTTAATTGCCATAAAAAGTGATCACATTCAATTGCTCGAAAGGATCAAATCATGTTTAATCTTTTGTGGCTAAATAATTCAAGAAAATAAACGAGTAGAGATGATTTTTTTTTTGGGAGGGGGGGGGGGGGTGAGATTTTAGAGGGTTGGGGTTGGCTAGAAGACCGAAAAAAAATAGAACACAGTTTCGTGACGATATTTTTGAGGACACGAAGGATTAAATCCTTTTGATCCTCTGCTGAAATAATTTAAGAAAATTAACGAGTAGATTTGATTTTTTTAATTCGGGGGGTGGGATTTCAGGGGGTAGAAGTTTGGGGTTGGCAAAAAAAGTGAAAAAAAAAATAAAACACAGGTTCGTGACGAGACTTTTGAGTCACGTAAGGGATGGAAAAAGTTTGATTCGTTTTCGGTGACAAAATGAAAGAGATTTGGTCACGTCGACGTAGCAAAACTGATATTCCGGCGATTCGTAGAGTTTCGGATTCATAAAAAATGGTTTTATAGATTTGGTATGAGAGGCAAGAAAAAAAAAAGCTCAGCGAGTTTTGCAATTTTTTGAAAAGTCACGTATTGGGAAAATGAAGTTCGCGATTCTTTTCCTCGCTGGTACAAAAATGATGCGAATTTCTAAGGTCATATGGGAGAGCATCGGTTTAGTAATTCTTCGAATGTTGATGCCTGAAAGTTGAAAGAGCCGGGGGAGGGGGGGGGGGGGGGGGCCGACTAAAAAATTGATTTACCGCTGCGACGGTGTCGGAGGAGACGCGTCGGGGAAATTGTGAAGCGCGCGCGAGAGGAAAAGTCACAAGCCGGGATGCTGTGATGATTTGTGGAACGAAGCGAGGACTGAATACGGAAAAATGAAGGAACGGAGGATCAACGTTATGCTGAAAAGTTTTTTATCTATACTTTTTGCCTCGCCTCTACCTTTCGATATAAAGAAAAAGGAGAAAAAAAACAAAAAACAAACTGGGCGCTTTTTACTCCAAGGTAAATTGCGCCCCGCTCAGCATTGCTTTTTTCACGATCGCCTTTTTCTCTTTCTCTCACGCCGAATGATCCCGCGTACTCTGCGGAATAACAAAACCTAAAGAGAGCAGCGCGAAACACATATTGAAAGTTCATCGACATCCAAATTGTACTCTCAACTATTTTTTTTACAAATTTTTTTTATTTTAATTTTTTCATTCTGTGTGAATGCAAAAAATACAAATTGCAGTCTGGAAAAGTTGCATTCGGTATTGTCGAGGCTTTGCAGCTGGAAACATCGAGTGGGTTTGGGCGTGGGAAAAAAAAAATAAAAATTTTCCTGACGTTCCGGAATTTATCAAACGAATCATGCAAACCGATTTCTCGTGCATTTAAATACCTTCATTTTTCAGGATGAAATATTCAACATTTTTCTATTTCGAGCTTTTTCTCAACGAGATGGAACGAAAAACACGATTTTTCCCATTTTTCCAACCGATGGGAAATTTTTCCATCTGCGTTTTCATTCTATACGCAAAAACGATCTCAGAATTTCACCGCATCAATGGTAGAAACTAATATACAGCTATAACTTTTCCACATAGACGTGTATTTTTATGGGGCAACAGTCAAGCGGCTTCTCAGATATTGCAAATTGTATATCCGGCCAATAAACTCCAACGAACCCAATCACCATTCAGTCTCCTATGGGAAAGGATCTTAGCCCCATTTTTCCAAAGGAAGAATCATTATTAATAGGCTGAGAGATGGGGATCAATGTGAATTGACTACCAAAGCGAGCAAACGGAAAACGATACTCCAGGCCCTTCGGTTTGATACGAATGCATGAAACCTCGATTCGAAACGACATTTTCATTTCTTTTTTCAACATTTATATACAAAGAAAAATCACATAAAACATTTCCATGCGCAATCGTTCTCTGGTCACGCGTCACCCCTCCAAAGGATTTTAACAATTACAATTCTTCGGTCATATCCTCTTGAAAATAACGGAAATGTTGATATTTATTGTCAAGTATTCTCATTTTTCATCAATTTTCACGTTTTCCATCAATTTTCACCATGTATCGTCATTTTTTCACGTTTTCCATCGAATTTTTCAATTTCTCGTCAAATTTTCACATTTTTCACATTTTTTATTAGATTTTCACATTTTTCGCCGAATTTCGACAATTTTCATCAAATTTTCAGATTTCCCACAAAGTTTCAACAATTTTCGTCAATTTTTCACTCTTTTTGTCCAATTTTCACAATTTTCGTCAACGTTTTAAATTTTCCATCAACTATCCACAATTTTCACCAAATTTTGACATATTCGCCCAATTTAGAATAAAAAATCGTCATATATTTGTGAAAATCTCTCAGGACGATAATATGGTGGGAGGAAAATAATTTTTGATATAATTTTCTCGCCATGTACTATTTCAAGAAAAAGCATGAAGAAAGAGTGATTTGTGATTGTTCGATATTAGGAGCTGTCGTTAATCAATCAAATATATTCCACCATATTTCACAATAGCTCATCACGTAGAGGCGAGGTAGCTTAAGTGAAACGAGCACGCGAAATGAGTCTTGAACCCTGAAAAAAGAAAAAAATCGGCAAGAACTTGACCAGAGGACGAAAAATACAAACCACAGCATCGAGCTGCTCAACGGAGTACGAAAAATCGTCTGACCCATTGGAACTGTTGATTACGTTCCGTACAGGAATTCGCTTCCCTAAATTAACGAAATAAATGGTAATTTGGAAAGTGCGAGTTCCTTAAGCACCAAACCATCAACTTTCGTCATTCCCATTTGGACCGGAAACGTCAGATCGGAAGAACGATAACACCCCGTCCCAGAATTTTTTTTTCAATTAACAAAAAATACCTCACATTTTTCCAGCCATGAAAAAATCATTTTCTCGTGTCGTTGACCGTTCTCAGAAGTTCGTACTGAATTTTTACAAGACTATAATTGTCCCATGATCTCCCGTGGTCTACGGCGCCCCCGCAGCATAAAATGATGATTTTCAATGAATAATTCCAATGCTGACAATAATTGGATCATAGTGAATTTTTGCTTCCACCCTAAAATCGTCGAAATGTCACTCGGGAAATGCCAGCTTGATCGAGGGACAGAGAAAGTTTGGCGAGAGTTTGGCAGCGCAAAAGTTGGATGAGAGAAAAGGGACGAGGTCTCGGTCGCTGGTTGGCCGCCAGAGCTTCGCATGTTACTGCCTCCAAGACCTTGTCACTACTTTATCTAACACGAGAACCACATTTTGCCCCTCCTCCCTCTTCCCCTGCCCACCCTCTCGGAAGATCTTATCGTTACAATCGTTTTTACTAGAGTGCATGCAACCCCAGTCGTGGCTCTGGACAGATAAATATGAGGGTAGTAGGGAAGGGTGCCAGGGCGAAAGGTTACGTTCACGAGCTCCTTTGAGCTTTTTTTCTACCTCGGATACGATTTGTCGATATCCTGGATATACACACACGTCGATTTCGTTTTCACGAAGCTATTGGGGGTCGCATCTGCGCGTTATACTTCCTGCTGCTCATGTAATTCTCTGCATTTATCTCTATTATAAATATCATTCCTACGTTAATTCATACCGAGGCAATTAACCAAAATGAAATATTTCATTGACCCTCCCCACTCTGCTTTTCATTCCAATCATCATTGATCCTATCCACGTAAATCATTATGACGAGAGAATGCTTGATCGAACCTACAATTTTCCTGGCACATTTATCGAATACAAGAAACTCATATTTGAGGTATTACTCTTTGATCATTCGAGTACACACTGAGTCATTTTGATCCCAATAATTTTACATCAAAATATCAATCAAGGGCCATGAAAAATTAATAATTTGTTATAAAAAAAAGTTAAATAAAAAATGCATGTATCACCTCGGGTCAGATTGACCCATATGCTCTCATTCTGCGCACTCGAAGGGTCAATCACTTGAAAGTGTCCTACAAAAGGAGAAAGTCGAGTCATTCGAAATTCTGATCGTGTGGATTGAACTTTTCATGCCCATGAAAAATAAATCACCATTAAGGGGATTCACGTGGCTGCTCGTTTCCGGTCGACGTCGAAAAAACTTTGTTTTTTCTTTTCCCAGTTGTTCCTTTTCCCATGTCCAAAAATAGATCGTCAATGACGATAGGAATTTCGGATTCCGCAACATCTACGATCTGTCACGTAGCAAAAGGTCCGAAGGTGCACGATTCCGATAAAAGTTGACGAACGCGAGAGAATGCGGAGGAAACAGGGAACAAATGACGATGAGCAACGAAGGGAAAAGGCAAAGGATATAGCAGGCTCGATCGAATTACTCGACGATTTAATTAAGATAATAATTGAGATTAAATCTCTCGATGATTGTACCGAATCGATTTATCCGCCAAGCATGGGCGGAGCTTTGCGTCAATTATTCCAGGAACTGCAGCGAATCATTCGCCATCGCTTAATCCGGTTTTATTTTTTTATGTTGCCATGAATTCCCCGAGGAAGTTCCGAATATTCGGAAAATGAATGAACGTCCCCGGGCAGGATCGTCGTATCGGCAACAGGAGAAAAAAACGATGGATCCAAAATATCCTTCAAAAAAAGAAAGCAAAAAAAATCTCCTCAAGGTCATTCATGTACACAGAGCCAGACACGATACGCGTTTACACGCCATACATTTAAATGACGCGCACCAAACCAGCAGCAGTTATATCCACGTGTTACGTACGAGAAAAATGTATGTGACGTATACGAGTTTGGGTGTGTGTATGTGTTATGCGAAATGTACATCTAGATCACGAGGAAACTGTTGGCGTCGCTTGCCAGAAACTATTTGTCATTGTCAAGGCCACGTTCGTTCGCCCGGAATCCTAACGCGAAACGTCCAGACAAAAATATACAAAATCGGTGAAAAATTCAACCGCGAACATCGGATCAATAATCGGAGACCACTTTCGCAAAACAAACTTAATTCATTCACGAGAGAAGCTAAAACAATTTCTAGAAATTAATGCGTTTGGACGATTTTTCAAAAATCTCAGATTTTCGTTGAATTCAAAAAATCATGAAATTTTTACCGCTCGACCGATTTTTTCTCTAAAAGACTCTAAAGATTTGCGGAAATTAGAGCGTCGACAGGTTTTTTTTGAAAATTTCGAAATGCCGTACAATTCGTATATTTGTAGCAATCCCAACAAAAATCTCAGAGGATTAATTCTGTGCGAAACGGGTGCCTCGAACCGTTCTCGAGTTATGAACGTTTAAATTTTGCAGTCCCACAACATACACACACAGACATCCGGAAATTTTTTCTAGATATGATTTTTCGATGTTTTGGGACATTTCGAGCCCATAGATATTGAAATTGGAAAAAAGAAGAAATTCTCCGTCTCATAGCTTTCTCTACGAGGACGCAAAAATCGAAAATGGAGTCTCGAAAATGGAGTTTTTTTCACGTCTGGGCGATTATCGCTCCTGAAAACTGAATGGAAAGACATGGGAATATTTTAGCCCCATTTTCGCACACATAAGAATGTTGAATCCAGCCGCAAACCCATGGCGAATGATAAAGCTTCTTGGTGAATAGTTATCGAGTTATAAATGCGAGCAAAAGTAGAGAAAGTCGGGTTTTTGTTGGGTGGAGGTTGGCATATGCATGAGGCGCGAGAAATGTATATTCAAAAGAGAATTTCTCTCCGGTTGGATAAGCTTAGGAAATCTGCAACAGCGGAGCTTTTTCATGAGCCTAATATATACATATATATATATATATATATGTGAATAGGGAGTGTACACATGGCAAGAGTTTCGCGTACGAAAATATATGGAGAGAGCGATAAATAGAGGGAGACAGGGAGCTTTCTATATAATACTTACTCTTGTGATTTATCACGTGGAGATATACGCGTGCAGCATGACAGCGCGGAGCAGGGATCCAGAGACTCTCGGGTCTAGAAATTTGTTGCTCTCACCTCGTGGTTATATTACTTCCGGGTATCCAAAGTCGAACAAGTTGCATCGTTGCAGAAGCTCAAAGCACTCTCTTGGCTTGGCACGCCACGCCACGCCGCCTCCATATTGTACATGATATTTACATAGTCGAGTAAATACTGTACGATGCTCCAGTAACCTAAGGAAAATGTATTCCCTCCGTTGGCCCAACTTTCCCCATTAATTATTCACCAGCACATGGCAAATCTATGTTTCATACCATTATAAGGAGTCTCCTTAGTCATTGGCAACCATCACGAGTAATAATAACTCGTTGATTAACCCTCGGTGGACACACATGGGTCTTAGGGGCCCGTGCCTCTTTCTCCATGGATCCAAAACTACTTTCCATAATGTTTTTTCCCATTTTTTGAACGACTCCAAAGACAGTAAAAAGACGCAGGGTCCGCAAGACCCATGTGTGTCTGCCGAGGGTTAAGCCGCTAGATGGCTTTGCGAGGATTGCTCCTACAAAATATGGGAGGATTTCGTATGTCGAACGAAATTTCCCTCGTGCAGCGTAACTTTCTCTTGTTTTCTTCATTATTTCATGGATTTTGAAAAAAATTGAAAATCGATGGATCCAGTAAATAATTACGAAACGGCACGCGATTTGATTTTATGACACGATCGTCGTAGCTCCGAGATGGGTCATCAGCGACTTTCAGCCACAAGCCAATGTTTTTTTCTACACTCTCCTCTCCCTCTCTCTCTTGAAATGAGGCTGCACAGAGGCATCGTTGCTGGACGGATCGAAGCTCAAGCCAAAGAGAATTTTCCTCCCTTCGGTCATGTGGAGTGAGTTTTTAAACTTCGGGAGGGATTTATATCCGAGCGGGTAATTTCAAACGGCCGTTATCTCTCTTTCTTTCTCGCTTCTTCTTCTTCCTCAAACCCTCTTGCTCGATGTACCGAGAGTTTCAAACTAATAACGATAAATTTTGTCAGCTAGAGTTCACTCGTGTGAAGGAACATCGCGTCAGTAGACGCGTTTCTCTTTGTCACCTGCTGCTGCCCGTCCTTTTCCCTTTTTTTTTTCTTCAATATCTGTTCATCCCGATGTCTCTATAAATACGTATCACCGCCGCGTGTGTTACAATTTTTTTTATCGATATTTAAAAACGATCTTTCCTGCTCGGGATGAGCATCAAATCATAGTCGGATAAACGCACGAGGACAAGTTCGTCCAGGAATTTTTTCGTTCCATCGACTCGCGATCAGGAGTGTGCCTTCGCGTGCACTCCGGATCGTCCTGTATAGAGTATTTTGTTGCGACACGCAACGACCACGTGGACTTTTTCCTACCAGTGCGGGGCACGCGAACATTATTCGAGAAGGTTAAGGTCGTCGTACCAGCCAATTTTTACAACTTGGCTGACCGCTCTGGCAACCACACCATCCTCTTATATTCTTTCCTCGAATTCGCGTGAACTTGACTCTCGATTCTCTCGATACGGGATTGTTATCGTTACGTCTCTGTACGCAGGGTCATATTCGGATATTTTAATTTTTCTTTCTTATCTTTCCATTTTTCCACTATTAATCATTTTCATGACCGATTAATTGTAATCAATTCATTTAATAATAAAAATTCACCAATAAATGATTTATTTTTTTATGATTAATTATTTTGATGAGTAATTAATTATAATTGATTCAATTAATAATAAAAATTCTATAAATTTTTGTTTTTTTTTTTTTTTTTTTTTTTTTTTTTTTTTTTTTTTCACGTGGATTCTGCAATTTCTTCCATGAACCCTTCTTGGGCTTGGGATTTTTTTTAATCCTTGTATTTGATTTTTTTTTGTTTGTTTATTGCTACCGCGCCGTGGATCAATTCAATTGATTACGGCGAGAACGTTAAATAGTGATTTGGGGGATAATTCAAAGATGGAAATTGATAGCCCCTAGCTCGATCGTTTTTCTCGATGCATTTTATTCGAGGGAATGCGAAAAAAAATTGGCATAAATATCGAATGAATTGAAAGAGGACACGAGCGAGAAGGGAAAAGCGACCAATTTTTCATGATTCCCAAGTGGTTTGCGATGCTCCGTTACGCAATAAGGAAATTTTCATCCGAGCTATACCCGGAAACGTCCTCCCCTTCGACGGCTCCATTAAATCGATACTCGGGATTTTCGTCATCCGGAAGTTCCGAAACATTTCGAGGCTCGCTGAGAAGAGAAAAAAAATGTTCTCTCCGTCGGGGACGGTAAATAAACGACGCGAGAAATTTCGCATCGAGATATTCCGAAAAATTGCATTTTCACGATCGACTGGCTTACCCAAAAGAAATATATACGCATGTATACGCATGGATTCACCTCGAATTCTACGTCCCTCATTCATGTCCGAACATCCGAATCGTAAACTCATCCAGCACCCCCGAAACCTTTCCTCAAACTTATCGAATTCCATTCAAGTTTCGTAATCATCATAATTTAACTATATTTGTCTTCACTTCGTCGTCATCCACTTTCTCGAGGTTCCGCATAGTTCCGCCCTAGCAAAAGTTTCTCCTGTTCATTACAGCCGCCCCCCCCCCTCCCCCTTCCTACCGAATTTGCCGTTCTAATTAGGTCGATAATTAGGCAGGTCATATAAATAATCAACCTTTATTAATACCCTTTCGTGTACACACTGGGTCATTTTGAGCCCGACGATATTTTTTGACGAAATTAAATTTGGGACCATAAAATATGAATAATTAAGAGAAAAAAAAATGAGAAGAAAAAATAATGGATGTTTGATGGCGTGCAACGATTCCTAAACCCCTTCGGGTCAGATTGAGCCACTCATAAGTGCGCACTCGATTTATCAAACGATTAAAAATGACGACGTCATCCAAATAAATAATCCGAATTTATTTTTCTCGTGTTTCAGGTAAGAATTCACGCATTTCTTCATTCCGAAGCTTTTTCGTTCTGTAAGTAGTTTCCATGATCGATCGATGTCCGAATAGTTTAAGAAAATAATTTAGAGATTTGAGGAGACAAAGGAAAAAGCATTAATTAAGAAAACGTCGAGGTATCGATTTTCTGGATACCATCCAACATTTTTGTCTCTTTCCAAAACACGACCGATAATTTGTTATTCCGTCAAACATGGCGAATTTTTTATTTTTCATTTTTTTTTCCTCCTCGCTGTCGTTGGCGGGCATATTGGCTCGAGTTCAGAGTATATACGTAATGGCCGCTTGCCACCCCCGCAATATATCGTTCTCCAATTCCAGGCTCGTTAACGAGTTTCACGAAATTTAGAAATTTCATGCCCCCTTCAAGTGCCAGTGGCAAATGTTTCGGGTATATGGGATCACGACTATGATATACTCTCGACGTTGGTTAACCGCGCTGACGACTCTGTACACCGACAGAGTTCCCAATCGACTTTGTCTCCGGTTGAAATAACAGAGACGATCGGAGGATACGCCATTGTAATTGACTTCGAATTGATTTCAGTGTCACCCTGAAATTAAACAATATTTATTTGTATTTTGGAGTCGTCGATAAAGGCCAAACCATTTTTTTTTGTCGAATCATTCACCCAGAAAAAAGATTTATTTAAAACCAACAAAATTTGTGTAACTGAAAGAATATCATTAACAAATATCAACCTAATCGACATTTATTTGTTTCAAATAATTTTATTTATTTATTACATACATCTTTTGAATTATTTAAAATAAATAGAAATTTCATTTGAACGTAATCGATGTATTTTAATAAAATTTTGTATTTATCGAAAATAAACCTCGTTATTTAAAAAATTGAAAATAAATCGAAATTTTATTTGGACGTAATAAATATATCATTTATTATGAACAACATAATAATTTCAATGAAATTTCATATCTATTCAAACAGAAACCTCATTATTTGGAAAGAAATAATATTGATAAGTATTGATTGAATTGAAAGAAATTTTTTACTCTTTTTATTATTTTTCGATACATTTTTTTTCTGGGTGATGGAATGGGATCCTATGCATTTTATTGCATCCCTCGAACGATGTGATCGACGACGTTATCGCTGGTGTTTCCCGGTGGTGTGTTTGCGAGCAGCACAATCGGTCAATAGTCGACCAAGTTGTTCGCATAATCATAATATTAATGGAGGCGAGGGGTTCTGGTCTTGACCACTCTCCAGCTGACTGAGGGCCACCGCGAGCAAGAGGCAAGTTTCGATGCTCGATTCACCCTCGAGATCCTTCATGAATGACTATTTCGCAGCCCCGTGTCGTCAACATTCGCCCCCACCAATACCGCGTTAGCCTTTCCCATATCACCGAGTCAGGCTTTGCTTCCCGCAAATACACACGAATATTTCCCTCTCAATTTCATTTCAAAACTCAATCAAATTATTCTCTCAAAATTAATAACTCCTCCGCGAAAATTAACTTTGGGCAGAATTTCTCTCGCGACGAGACTATTCTCAATAGAAAAATAACAGAAATTGCGAATGAAAAAAAAACTGCCTGAAAAAAATATAAAAAAATAAAATGAAAATGAAGAGTAAAAATTGAATAAAAATTAAAAAAAAAACAAGAAAAACGTTAAAATGAATAAAATGCTTTGACACCTGTTTTAGTCATAAAAACGCGATCCCTTCGGTGTTCGAACCGACGAGAAAGGCAACCGCAATTACTTTTTTGCCTTTACCATGAAAATACTGGAGTTTCGTTCTTCGGCCACTCACCGGTCGGTGTATCCAGAGCCATTCACGGCATTAGTACGTTGAATAAATAAAAGTCCATGAAGCGTTTCAATGCCCCCGCAACGTTGGACGAGGAACAGGGGTAGTTTTTTATTATTTTTATTTTGTCAAAGAAACTGCTGTCTTATGGACGCGACGTTGAATGAAAATATTTTTCCAACACGTTCGATGGCCCTGTCGAGCCAATCGGACGATAATTGAGCACAAATATTGGATATTCTGACCTACCTCAAAGGGGAATGCGATGAATGAAACGGAGGAAGATTAATGAGTTGAGAATTTTATTTTCGTATGAATTTCACGTTCGCACTTCTTGTTGAACTTTCGGTCACCGAAAATAGAGACGCCAGCACAATGGGACGTCCCCATTGAGGAGCGTGGTACGTGTTTCGCGTAGGATTGGGAATACAGTCGAGAGATTCCGTGCAGGAGCTTGGTTGCGAGGGGAGGGGGTAGAAAAGGAGTAAAAGGTATTGTCGAGGACTGGAACGTTCATAGCGGGTTTCGTAAGCTCCCCGAATTACGGACGTACGAATGTGAGACGTTAGTTGGCAATCTACCAAAAGCCCCGTATAGCATTGCGGCTGCAGATCTGCAGATCCGCAGCATCAAAGAAAAACCAAAACCTCACAGCATCAATCGCAGTTCCGGTTCATTTTGAACAAAAAAAAAAAACGAAAAATTGGCCACTGTATCGAAAGATTGTTCCTCTGTTCGAAGCCCAGAAGTGACCGAACTTTTTCGAGACACTTTGGGGTAGTTTCAAGCCCCTAAGAATCCCCCAGGAGCAGGGAAACAATATTTACTGGACGTGAGTCTCAAAAGAACGAAAACGACATTTTCTTCTGCTCCTTAAAGGATTTTTCGATTTCCTTAGCGATGTCAGTTCATGATCAATCATTTTCCACCTTTAAGCACTTTTTATCGAGCCCGAAAATATCGAGTCCTTATTTTTCCCTTTTTCTTTACTGACACCAATTTGTATGAGCTTCCTATTTTGCAATTGCTTTCTCCCTGCTGGCTGTGCCCGAAGGGGCTTCTATAACGGCTTTCAAGAAAATCAGTAGGTTAGGAAAGTTTCTTTTCGCTTTGCACCGGAGTGCGCTTGTTCTCGGAAATATCGAGCGGTCCTTGCACACCCTCTGCTCTCTTCTCTAGCCGAAAGACGAGCATGTAGAGGTAGAGGCGAAAAATGGGCAAGGGGCTGCCTTCTGGCTGTGAGCCAAAGAGCACAGCGACGATTTTCGACGTGTGCACCGATCCTCTGGAGTATACGAGTCGCATCAAAGGACCAGACGAGACTCTGAACCTGCTGCACTTTGATGATCCACCCCCGGATTCGTGGAAACCCACTCCCGAAACTCTGGATTATCATTTAGGACGCTCGATCAATAATTAAACGAATTAATTTGAAAACTGGACAGTTTATTTTTCTCCAAATGTCATTGCAAAGATTTTATTGGCCGATAACCGGGCAAAACTAAGCGGTTACCCATCGCGGTAGTGTCCTCATCGGTGAGGCACAAACACGTTATAATAATGATCGAATTCCCCAACAAAAATGTGGCCTAAATATTTTTTCACAGCATCATCATTTATTTTGTGAGATGACAAGACCAATTAGTGGATTTTCTCATCCCATGAGGGTGCTGAATAAGTTCTTTTTGTGCTCGAGAGGAGTTTGAAATCGCGTTACAAGTCTCGCTTGATTCGGCTCGACGCTCTTCGATTAAAATAACAAGTTAATTTTTCCACTTGATGTGAAAAACTTGGCATTGAATGCACAAAAGTGGACTGGTGATAAAAGGAAATGCTGGGATTTCGAGAGGTGGGACTGTTGGTTCGAACACATTTTTATTAGATTGTGCGCGAACATTGAAGCAAGAGTTATTGAATCACCCGAGTGAGTGTGGACTGGAATACGTGTACAGCCTCAAATTGAAAATTCCAAACGAGAGAAGCAAGTCTCGTTGCACTGTGCAACGAGACCAAAAATCGAACACAATTAGCGTCAATCAAATATACGAACGACGTAATTAAGCTCAGGCTCCCTCGAATATTGGCTTTTTGCAAACTCCCGGTCGGTTTTCCTCTGATCGTAACCCTAAACCAGTCAGCTTGGAATTATGTTGGTGGTAACATGCTTTCAGAGCAGACCTGAATTTTTATCCATTTTTCTTATTCATCAAAAAACCTCAATTTTTCCACGTTCTATAATTCTTATAATTAATTCAATTAATAATTAAAATACATCGAAGAATCATCCATTTTTTTTTATGATTAATAATTTTCATTGTTATATGATTATAATTAATTACTGATGGTTTTTTCATGATTTTTTTTCACGTTTAATTATTCTGATCAATAATTACGATCAATTCGTGACGAAGTCGATGGTTATTTGATGAATATGAAAAATCTGAAAAAAGGTCATAGTAATTCATTTCAATTAATTACGCGATTCGTTAATTTTATCCAAACGTCTGGACGAAATTACGAGACTCGCAGTATCCCTTTAATTTAAAGGGTTGGGATAGAAAATCATGAAATATTTATTGAGCCAGGAGCAAAAGTTCTGAAGTAAATGAAAGGAAAAAAAAAAAAAGCGTAGTCGAGAATGGCGACGTATCGTGGAAAATGATCCGGTTACGTTGATGATGAGACGTGAAAAGTCATGGAATCGATGGTGAGCGTTGGTTGAGGTTGAAGCAGGGAATAGAATCGATATTGATGTCGGAAGACAATGGAGGAAAATCTCGTTAATTGTAACTGTTGGGAGAGAAATAGCTGCAAGTTTCTCAGGCGTACTTGGGATTGGTGTGATAAAGCCTGGGCGAAGCTTCCAAGCCTTCGGGCGATGAATCCCAGTTGGGCTTACATTCTAAATTCTGCTCGTTGCTTTTTCTCTTTCACTCTCGTGGCCGCCTTTTGCGAGCAGCAACCTCCTGTTCCATTCTATCGCGAAGGACGCGAGAGGAGCGTTTTAATGGGGCTGATGGCGAACAGCTACGCCGCCCTTTACAATCGTCCTCCGTACTATTATTGCCAGACGAGAGATCGTAGTCGAAACAAACGCGTTTGCAAATGAAATGTCAATTCCTCCGATTCCTCGCTCCACCGCTACCGATTGTACGAATCGTTTTAATCCCTCACGTTCCCAACATCCATTCTCATTGTTCCTTGCTTGTAAGGATTCCACCATCCGCTCAGGACACAACTAGCATCGCAATGGGCTTTTCAACTCTTTCATCTCGCACACAAACCCCGACAAAGCTCTCGCACCATCACGACGTCATTGTAATCGCTGCGCCATGAGAATCATACAGTATGATCGCGACCCAACGGTTAACCACCGTGTCACTCTTCAAACATGCTAAATCTTTCCTACACCCTTTTACTGTTATTTCCTCGACACACGGTAGTCACGTTCGCCAGCTGGACTCTACATATACCCGCAGCAACGGGTTTACCTCTAAATAATCCTCGCGCATCCTCGCCAACATATTTCATCGCTAACCGACTGTAGTTCTCGATAAATCCTGGTCAGCCAAACCGCCGAGTCTAATATTTTGACTTTCGAACATTCTGATTTAGATCAATCTGCGGTATAATTCTATTTCGGGTCCCTGAGACCCCGTCGTCACTATTATCCATACTGTAGTTGCCGATGAATCCTAGTCAGGCAAGATTCAAACTCTACTATTTTGTCTTTGGAATATTCCGATTTGCATAAATTTTATATCGGGTCCCTGAGACCCCGTCACAATCCTCAGTCCTGTTTTCTCAGTTCAGCCGCTATTATGGTCCTGAATTTTGATGGCTGAGCCAGGATAACGAGGCAGCGAACCGATTTCGAAGAATTTGAAAAATCTTCTCCAGCCGAATCGCAGCAACTCGCTTCAGATTTCCAAGCGATCTTTCACTCGAGCTTTCCATTTAATTTCGTACTTCCGGGTTTCGTTCACGATGCTTAAGCTCCCCGGATCGTGGAATTAAATGAAGTTTTAATCCCAATCATAACAACTCTCTCTTTTCTCGATAAATCATCTCACGGTCCATTTCTTCATGCCGATAGATCGCCCAACGTCATTCCGGACGTGGCTCATATTCTGCAAGTTATGGGAATCCAAGTTTCGGTTTACCTTCGTCTGTTCATCTGCAAGGCTTTGATACCTCAACTTATAACACGTATACGCAAATATTGGACTATACAGATATATATATATATATATATACCAACTGTAATTCAATTGAGCACGTTCATTTGCCAAGTAAACGCAGCAACCTCTCCGCGCCCTTCCTATCAAACCAAATTAATTCACCTTGTAAGCGAAATTTAATCATCGCCTCTGCTTCCCAACCCACACCAACTTTATATCGTCAACATTTCATCCCTTTTATCCTTCTTTACTCACCATATTAATTGCCATACACGTTTCCCTCATTTTATTAGGTCAAATAAAAAAATGGGGTCAGCAACTGCAAAATTCCGAAAAATTCATTAAAAAATCCTTGAAGCTCTTTGCTCGTCCATACATTTTTAATCGTCCACGATCGAATTTCAATAAATTGACAGACTGGCCAAGGTTTGATGAGAAATAACTTGACCCTGTGGTCCGAACAATTGCCGAGACATTTTTCTTTCACTGGCAAGCCTCTAAACCCTCGGAATCGTCCACTGGATGGAAATCTGACTTTGAGCTTATTTGAATCTTGACTGGACCATCCGTACGATCCACAATCAGTTGCATTTTTTTCTTCGTGTTCCCAAAAGTCATTTCTGGCCCTGGACCAATTTGGGAATCGATAGAGATGCGAATTTTATTTGCAAAAATTATTATTCGAAACTATTTTAAAAATTTTCAATTTTTCAAATTTGAGACTCCAATTTATTCACCTCGAAATGCATCTGTTGGGAAAACGTTACGCAACACCGTTTCTGAGTTTCCTATGGGCTTCTTCAATGAAAGGCTCTCGTAATTAAATTTGGAAACCTAATCAGGTCCCTTTCAGGTTTCGTTATATCTTTTTTTTGTTTAATTTTCCCCGAGCGGTGAAAAATCGAGGAAAAAATTTGGATCCATTTTCTCAAAAATGTTGGAGAAAATTATGGAAAAATGAAGCTCAAAAAAAAAAATAAGCAAAATAAAAGTGGAAAATCGGTGGGAAGAATAGGATTTTGTAATTTTTACCGTTTGGACGTTTTTGTAGGAAGGATTTTTGTTTGAGGCTGATTAGCTGGTAACGAGGCTTTGTTGAGCAATAAAAATGGTAGGCCGGTAGTTTTGGAAGCAGTGTTCAAAAGAAAAAGTATCCGGAGAGCGTCAAGTACGACCCAGTTTAAGAAGCCCACGAGGAGATACGGGCGTATTAATAGAATGATAATTTTATGGGTAGCGTTGGTGTGAAAATTCGTTTTATCTTTTGTTTTTTTTTTTTTTTTTTTCAGGAGCTCACTCGGGCATTAACCAAATTTGTTTAAAGTACGTCAAGCTCCTGTGTCAACATGGCGCTTCCATTTATTCATTCAATTTTCTCCGATTCAACGAAAATTACACCAACTTTTTTTTGCCATAAGATTTAATTGCGTTTTCGCTGAGCTCGATGCATATGATGCGAGAGACTCGAACATTTCTTTCCACTAATTCGCTCCTTGTTATCAAAAATAAAAGAAAAAAAAATGTTGCTAAAAAAAATCTGCATCCCGTTCCCAAGCCGCTGGACCAGGAGAGTGGAAAAGAGAAATCATCAAAGTTTGTCTAATTATTTGGCTGCTGATTCGTGATAGTAGGAAATAAATTAGAGTCTCTGAAAAGTGGAGCTTTTCTTTTCAATGTGGCTGAAAGAATGCTGTTGATGCTGGAGGTAAAGTGATCGAGGCGCTTGCAAGATAAAGAAGAAGAAAAAGTTTCTCGGCTCTTTCTATTTGGTATTTGTTCGCTTTTTGGTTATTTTCGCCCGGTTGCAGTGACGAGACTGCTGCACGTTTATGCAAACTGTATAAAAGCTCGTTTTATCGGGTGTGCATGGGCCTCTGCTCTGTGTTGGCTCGAGTGCTTGAGAAACGAGGAGAATTTCTAGGTCGACAGTCTTCGGGCCAGAGAACCGAAAGCGACTCAAGAGAGAGAGAGAGAGAGAGAGAGAGGGAGAGAAGAGAAAAGAGGGTTGAAGGTGGCTTAAGGTTTACAAAGACTAGGGAACGCCCATTCTTGTGCTGGATCACTAAGAGAAAGAAAAGGAAAGAGTGAAAATGATAAAAAGAAAACTAACGGACCAAGTGCTGAGCTTACCGTCTAGCATCGCTCATGCAGTTCCAAACACTTTCCTGAGACGTCATTGACTTTTCCTCAATGGATTATATTTCAAATTGATCATTTCTCTTCGATTGGAGGAAAAAACTCAAAAATACGATTTTTCCATCGACCAACTGCTGCAGGTTGGGAAAATTTGTGTCAGGATAATCTTCCAGCTGAATTGATGGAGCAAAATAATTGAAAGATCCGGACAAGCCATGAGAAATCGACGTAACGTCGGAGAGAAAAAAATTTGAGATGAAAAAAAAAAAAAAAAGGAATAATAAACGATGATCGAAAAGTTTCTACCAAAAATCGAAAATTCCGCTGTTCAATTTTGCGATTATTATTCTTAATAATAAATAATAAGAATAATATAATATAAATATATTCAAAAATAATGTCCATAATGATAATAATATTATATAATATGATAAATAATAATAACAGAGAATAAATAATAATAATTGGTAATCAATCCTGGAATTGATAGGGAAATCAATCATCAATTCGATAATGAAGAGGATTTTAATGAAATATTTGTACTTGTTCGAATTCCAATTAATTCAGGCATCGACGCGTTATGGGGAAGAACCGGAGGCCAGGGGGTTCGTCGAGTCTCGTTAAAGTCACGGAAATAAATCGAATTCCATCAAATTACGAGAAACAGGGAAGCAAAGAGTTGAAAACGCGAAGATGGAGCCTGGATCCGCTCATTCAACCAACTGATGACAGTTTTTTATTTTTTCCCATGAACCAGGGGATCTTGCGATCATTTACTACGAGCCTCGTAAGTGGGGGAAAAAAAAAAAAACTCTTAAACGTGTCGCTTGACAAAAAATATTAATTTTTCTCATAATCTCACAGTCTTGACGCAATTAAACAAAAGAAATACGCAATGTTTTTTTCATGCTGGAATTCTTTGAGATGAAAAACATAGCGACGACAGTTTTCAATTAAATTGAGACAAAGAAAAAGAATTTTTTCGCTCCGGTTCAACCTTTTCTTTCATTGCACGTTTTATAATTGGAAGCCCAAGCTTTCACGTTTCTTAGTCTTGCCCTCGATACTTTTTCCCCCGATTAGGACTTAAACTCTCAGAAATAAGAGACTTTTGTACTCGACTCCGACTTCATCTTGGGTCAATGTGACCCGAGGCATTTTTCAAATCGTTTAATTCCGATAAATATGCATTTTTCTTTTTTTTTTTTTTTTCAAATATACACGTTATTTAAAATAAATTACATTCATTACGTTCAATAAAAATTTCTATTTATTTTGAATTTTTCAAATAACAAGGTTTGCTTCTAATAAATATAAAATTTTATTTAAATAAATATATTGTTAAACATAAATGACATATTTAATACGTTCAAATAATTTTTTTTTTACATTGAATAACTCAGAAGATTTCTAATCTGAATGAATAAAATTATTCGGAACAAATAAATGTCCGCCATTTAAATTAATTTATTTTATTCAGTGAAATAAATTTTATTAATTTTTGATGATTTTTTTTCCGCGTGTAAAATATTTATGAACTGAGCGGAGCATATAAGAGTGTGTAATATCGATTAACACATAAGTAGAGACGAACTTGACACATGGTCGTGCGATGGAAACGTTGAGGATGAATTATAAGTCCATAGATATTTTATTCATGAATAAATAGAGTGAAAGAGACAAGAGCGTGGGAGGCGGTTAAACGAGAAGGCTGGAGTGTATACACACGCGTCAACGATGAGGAAAGCATTCATCCCTTAGACTTTCGACACATTCTGCGACACCTTTTCATTTCTCAATCTCCCATGTCACCTTCGCCACTTTTTTACACACTTTTTTTTTCAACCCTCCACGTGTATTCTATGAAAATCTCCCAAAATATATATTTGTTTTTTTTTTCTCATCCCGTAAGCATATATTGGGTCAATCTGATCCAAGGCGTTTTCCACATCGTCGTATTACGGTAAATGTGTAATTCTTCAATAAATTTCAATTGATTTTCTGAATTTATTGATTTAAATAATTTTTTGAATTTGCTTTCTGACGAAAACGAAAATTGAGTACCAAAAGGTTCGTTTCCATTGAATGCCAAACAATCGGTGTCCGAGAAGACACTGGGTCAAAAAGACCCAGTGTGTACTCGAAGGGTCATGGCGATGAATTTTTCATAACGTCAAGTGGTTTGATAAAAAGAAATCGCGATAAAAATTCGACGAGCAATCTTGGGTTTTTCTTTTGCATTTCGATAGTTTCGCGAGATTTTTCAGATTTTTTCCATCGCATTTCATGGCTCTAACGTCGTCACTTCAGGAACGTTCTATATATATTTATGTGATACTCGAGTTTCGCTGCTGCTGCTGCTGCTGCTGCTGCTGCTGGCAGCCACTCCGCCTTAGTGCACCGTCGTATCGTATTTTACATAATGGCGCGAGGAAGCTGTGAAAATCGTGGGCAAATACGGTCGGGGATATTTCTGTAAAACTAAGAAACACTAATTCGCCCTGGAGCATTGATCCACGACCGAGAGAATGGCCCAAAGGTCACCCAATCAAGTGTCGACCTTGTCTGCACCGAGGCTGCTCAACTCTTTCGACATTTTGCCAAGTCTAAGGAATTATCTTCTGCTCTCTTTTGTTATTATTTTCGTGGTTTATTACAAAACGATAGAAATTCTCGTTTATGATTTCTGCGGTGAACCTGAAGCGAGACAATTTTTTTTTTTTTTACGATCAAATCTTCCCATCTGACTTTCTATTACTCACGCCATATTTTTTATCTTTTATTCTATTTTTTTTTATTTCCAATGAAAAGTTAGTCTGCACAGCCAGAGAGAGAGGGAGAGAGAGAGAGAGAGAGAGCGCGAGAGGGAAGAGGGGGGATAGAGGGGTTTGGTATTCTCTTATGGCTGTCCAGACACATATATCATTCGGTATATTCTCTTCGAATTCTCCCAGACTCGAGACTTTTTCGTCGACTAAGCCATTGTGTCAAATGGAAAAAAACGTCCCTCTCATTCGTTTCCGTTTCGATCGGAATCCACGTTCCTCGAGCTGAGTTCAAATCTGCACTCAAAGCTGTGCTTTAATTTCATTCCTCCTCAAATTCGAATAAACTCTCGACTCTACGTACTCGCCAGCGATTATTTATTTATCAATCTCTATTTGTTAACAACCTTTATTATTTATCCACACCAACTCACACGTAGTTTCATTTTTTCATCATTTTCTCGAAAAAAAAAATAAAAATGAATTAAATCGGAAAAAATTGTTTTTTCGTTGACAATTTTCGAAAATTTATTAATTTTCGGGCAATAGTTTTTTAATTTATGTGACAACATTTTTTTTTAAACTGTATCTCTGGTTCCCTTGACCTGATTGAGATTCTGTAAGGACCAGAGATCGCTCGTAAATGCACGAATTATTCAAAGTTTTATGAAAAAAACGAAGTTGTTGAATTTTTGGAGATTTTCAAGGAATTTCGATGTTTTTCAAAGGGAAAAGATTTCATTCAATTTTTTCTCGAGTATGTCTGTTTGTCCTGAAATGTCATTTGCCATTGTTCAAGAGCTCTGATAAAAGTTTGCTCATCATCTTTGGTTCATTATGTGATAACGAGTATATATGCTCGTCGCTGCCATTTACAGTGACTGCACAGACGTTTATCGGATTTGGAGAAGCACGAAAGAGCCAGAGACAATTCTCAATGGATTCCACATCTTCTGGTTCATTGTTTTGCCCGTTCTCCTTACTCCTCTCTATCTTATTCTCCCTTCCCTCTACGCTTTCTCTTTGTACATACTTCGTTACCTTCCAAGAGAACTGTCTCCAGTTCTGATTCGCCGGATGCCTCATTCTGTGCGAAACCTTGGCTCTCGCCTTCCGCGAGTTCTTTTTTCGATATTTCTGCACTTTTGTATCCATCAGTTATTTCATTAACTTACAAAGTTTCTCGTTGACGATTTTTCGAAGATTTTTCTGGAAAATCGAAGTACAAGAAGAAAATCCGACGCGATGAATTCAACATTCGGACGACGATTGATTCTGCTCGGTTTTTCGAAATATAAATTAACAAATTTGAACAAATTGGCCGCGTCCGAACCGACAAGGGGTCAGAAAGACCCCAGCCATGTTTAAACGCTTGCCACGTTTCCAATATCTTTCTGAACGTCACACAAAAATTCAGGATGATAGTTTGAACCTTTCCGAATAAGAATATCGCGAGAAAATTTTTTTATCAAATTTTCAAAATGGCGAAAAAAAATCAGCAAGGAAGCAGAATGTTAAAAAAAAAACAATTTGCATTTTGAGACGAAGCCATTTTGTCTCGAGCGCCAATGATTCGTAGTAATTTTGGCTCGAAATTGCACTCGGGGTCATTTCGATCCCTGGTCACCACGGAGCTTTGAAAAAATTCTCAAAGTTATTATTTTAATGGTTGCGGCAAAAGAGGAAAGAAAGAAAAAAAAACTCGACTGCGCGGAGTAGAAGAGCAAAAGTCGTAATATGGATTATCGTTAGTTTGACCTTGCCCGTTGAAAATCTCGATGTGAGGAACGAAGTGAAGCGTGACCTTGTCCTTGCCCGTAGTTACCAGTAGGTACTTGATGTCCTCGGAAGTCACGAAGGTTCCTCGGGGAACCACTTCCGAAAACGATTTTAGCCATGCTTCGTAGACGGGATCTGCGAGGATAAAATGGTGTGCAGCATATACCGGCGTCATTATATGACGACGAGCAACCTGTCGTAAGCTTTATGCAAAGTTTCGCCTCCATCTTCTCCTCTCTCCACCGAAGGAAACCTTTTTTAGCGGATTTCAACGGGGAATCAAACATATTTAAAGGGAAAAGGACAATTTTGAGAAAATTGTATCTCAAAACATCGATTTTTAACTGCTCATTAAAAAAAAAAAAAAAAAAAAATCAAAACGATCCAATTTCATTTCTATTCATATTAATTGATTTTTATATCGGTAACTACACTTTGTTCCAAAATTTATTGAAGAAAAAATACCAATTCTCAGAAAATTCGATTCCGAAATATAGATTTTTGACTCGCGTTAAAAAAATTAAAAAAATTACATCGATTAAAATTGATGTCTCTTATTTATTATTAATTTTCATATCGATAATTACACTTTGTTCGGAAAAAAAAAAACAATTGATGAGACTAAATAAAAGAGCCCGCAATGGAAGAGCCTTGATTACGAAAAAGCTTCGATTATTCTGGCCTGTTATTTTATATTTCACCAACTTTTCCGTGCCGTCTTATTTTCCGACGAGGCGCAAAGACTGCTCGTGTGACTGAATGGGCCGTTCGCGAGATTCCAAAAGTTTTAATCGAATAAGAACACGGTGTCTGTCTGTCTTGTCCTTTCCACCCCCTTATCCTGCTTCTCTTGCCTAGTAAACTTTGCAAGGATAAATTGAGTCGCGGTGGAGAAAGGGAATGGGAATAGAGAATATTCGAGGATGCGAAGAGCCGAAGGAAAAACATTAAATCTTCTTCACACAGGATGCACTGAGGGATTTTCAATGATTCACCAAAATAGTATTAGCCATAGTTTAAAAGTGTCGAAAGCATTGCGAGGGGTGGATTCGTCCTTGGCAAGGCAAGGGGCAAAGATCACAGCTGTGACTGGAAATTGTGCGACGTACAGTTTTCCTACTCCATTTCCCGGAGTGCTGGAAATCCACTCGGAAAGTGCAACTTTCATGAGGAGAGTTCAACGAAGCAAAAGCTCAAAGATTCGCATTCCGGAGTATAGTGGAAAAAGCAACTTTCTTTTCCAATACTATGGGAATTTCTTCGATACTTTTTCCTTTCGACATCGCGCAACGTGTCCCGAGTCTTCTCCATGAGCATTGTCCTCTCCGCTACTTCCCAACCATACTTCGTGACGTACTCCCGGTACTCACACCGAAGCTAAGCAAAGTTACAACGTCTCGGGCCAAAGACATGTCCACCGAGTTGGCGGCCTAATCGAGTTGCAGCTTTCTACTTAAGCGTGACACCTTTCAACCAACATCCAACAAAGTACAAACTCCTTAAGCTTCTTTCCTCAAAGCCACTGAATGTTTTAGCAATTGACGTGTACAATTTTTTCTACCCTTTTTAATTCATTTTTTTTTTTTTAACGTTCAATTTTATTGGATATTCGAAATCTGCACGAAGCTGGTTCGACCTTCCGGGGTTTGAATCTTTTGCAGAACCAGATGCCAAGCCGAGCTCTGTCCTGGAACAACTATTCCAATTAAAGATTCTTTGGACTCGATTCTCGGCAGGATTATGCATTTTTTTCTCCAAGCAGAGAATAATAAGGCACGTGTGAACACACATGTGTTTCAAATCACTTCGAGAGGATTTGAAAAATCACGTGTAATGATTCTCATTATGAAATTCGAGGGAAAATTATGGAAATTTCATGAGAAATGTGAAAATTCGATGAAAAATATGAAACTTTGAGGAAAATTATGGAAATTTGATGAAAAATGTGAAAATTTGACGAAAATTGTGAAAAGTGCATGAAGAATGTGAAAATTTGACGGAAAATTCGATGACTAATGGAAAAATAATGTCAAAATTTTTGTAACTCTTGAAATAAAATATAAATCGATGGAATAATAAATAAACATCCGGGACGTGTTGTCGTAATGACGAAGGAATCGGGCCCAGGGACAGGACATAAGGCCTGAATAAAAAAAAATCGTAAAATCGAATGGAACTAAAAATGTGTGTTCGATCGAATGGGAAGATGAATTGACTTTTTTTTTCTATGGTATTTATGACTTGCGTGCCGAGTGCAGAATTATCGACACGAGGCAGACTATGAGCGGCGAGCTTGAGCGCGAGAAAGTGTTTCCCGAACTTGACCCAGTTGGGGAATAGTGGTAGTGGCGGCCTCGGACGTCGTCGCAGTCGCCGTCGACGTCGTCGTCGTCGTCGTCGTCGTCGTCGTCGCCGATGCTCCGAGCGTCGACAGTGTTTTTTAGATTATTCTCCGTGAGTTCGTGTTCGCGTATGAATTCATGAACTTGAAAAGAATCGACTCGAGTCGATCGTATGAGAATCGAGGGAAAAAAAAAAAAAAAAAAAAATGATTTTCGATGAAATTTAATTGTTTTTCCATCCCTTGCGTGAGGGAGGTCGGAAAAATGGTGAGATTACAATTTCTCGCACTTTGTTTGTATTATATAATATTACGACGCTTAGCTTAGGATTGAGTTTGCATGAGAAAATTCAATTTTGCGTACATGTCGTGTCCACCAGGATGGAAAGCGAGGGTTAGGAAAAGGCGTGATAACATTTCATGTTGGATCCGGGCGACAGCAGTCTCCGCGGAGTAGAACTTGCTAGGAGACGACTCCCACGACATTTTTTTCCTATTCCTTTTTTTCCTCCCTCGATGTATTATTTATCTGGGTGAATCGAGTCTGCTTCGTCTGGAAGCTTGTGTTTATCCACTGTGTCGATTCTCCTTAAGCCACCAGTCGACTTTGAGACACCCATCGAGGCGTCAGCCTGATGGTATTGCCAATAAACCCACCACCATTCCCCCTCTCTTTTATTTTTTTCCTCAACGTACAGGCCCACCTGAATTAGAATAATTAATTTTATTCAATTTATTTCAATTTTATTCAATTTGAAGGAATTTAATAATTTTATTAATCAGTATACAAAAAAGACAAATTGTAAATAGAAATAAATGATGGTACGTGGGGATTCGTGAAGGAAAAACGTTGACCATTCGCATAATTTTTCTTTCCGCTTAATTTTTATTCAATTTTCCATTTTTTTCGAGAATCTCCGAGTCACGTGCCCTCCCCCCTCCCCTCGAGCACCCTTTCGCGTGGTTCGCGCCCCCCCCCCCCCCCCCCTTCCCCCTCCCCCTTGCCGCGCTCCGCTTTCCTACTCCTCCGGTCTATCGATCCGCGAGCTTAGAAAAATAAAAGCAGATAAAGGAGACTAGTCAGGGCGGTAGGGCTTAGATCGAAAGACTCAACTTGCATGGGCAATATATATTTGCGTCATTTTGACGGGATTAACCTTAAGATGAGCCGGAAAAACTACAAAAAAATGTAAATTTTTTTCCCCGGAAAATTCTAATTTCCTATTGCGATCGTTCTTCGTGCAGTTCCTCGAGAAATTTTTCTCGAAATCCGTTTTTTTTTTTCCAACGTCACGTCGTTCAGATTCATTAATAAACAATTGCGAGTCGCTGCAGCGCTTGGGAACGAATGAAATGGGCAAGGCTCTTCCCCTTCCCTAGCCGGTGGCTCGCACGCATCGATTGGCTGCGGCAAATTTTTCTTCGCGATCATGCAACCGGAGAAAAAAAACGAACAGACTATTTTCCTGATAATTTCACGGTCAATTGATCGCGTACGTAGTGGCCGCGAGTCGTTTTTCCGCGACGTTGCAAAGAAAAGTGAGAAATTTTGCGCAGTCTCGAGACTCGACCGAATCGTCTGTACAATTTCGGTTCCAACAACCACGCATTCTTCTCTGGAGCCCCTCTCCCCTCCCCCGCGCCTCTACCCATGGCCCTATCGCTATTGGCTCTAATCCCCCGATGTAGGAATCGCAAGCTGCTGCCCCGTTGCTCTTCGTGGCTCCTCGACGAAGACGCGTGTGCATGCGGAGGGCAAACCACGAGGGACGATCGGAGGATCCAGCTGGCGCCGTCAAATGACGCGACGCTCAGTCTGCCGGCGTCTTTCGTACTCGTTGTGTCTTTAACAGACCTCCTATACATACGATCCGCATCACAATTACCAATACTTGTTTATCCATCCGCGTAACCATCGCACGACGTGAGTCTGTCCAGTCTGTGTGTGTGCGTGTGTGTGTGTGTATTTTGTTGAACGTGTGTAGATATAAATCGCGACATGTCCTTCAAATATCCCATTACATTTTTCCGTTCAACTGTTCTACCGAGTAATTCATAAATTAATAATCAAGCACCGCTAATGTCACGACGATGATGAACTTTCGACTGGATTGGACAAATATCAAGGCACGTCGAATCAGTGCTCCTCGGCAGTGCGAATCAGCAGGACCTGCTGCTGCTTCTTCGTTGTGTTTTCTTTCCTTTTTTTTTCAATTATGATCAATTCCGTGTCGTGATAAAAATTAGTGGGGAGTGGGAAAAATTCCGGGGGGGCTTCGTGGTTTGAGGCTGAATTCGAGAAAACGGTGCCTTCAAGTGGAAAAAATATTTTGTTGAAATACGTCGATATTTTTATTCACACGAAAAATTGAATATTTTTTGGAGAATTTCAACATTTTTGGTATTTTGACAACGCGTTTTAGTGCTAACGGAATTTTTGGCTAAGATTACGATACGAATGACAAAAATTTACCTTCTGGGGAGACTCTCCAACATATTCCTTGCTGCAATTACCAAATTTTCGGGATTATAAGAGAAAAAAAACGTTTTGTTTAACGTTCGCAAAAAAAAATCGATGTTTTCCAAGGAAATATTTTTATCAGTGTAGGAAATAGTAGCTAAATGCCTCCAAGCGGAAAGTCCCATAGGAATAGGACCAGTAATTATGGAGAAGTAGTAAAAAGAAAGAAAATTCGTACCCTACAAGTTTTAAGAGAAATTGTGACTGGAACGATATAGAAAAATGGATTAAATTTTTGATTAGCTAAAAGGCAGGATCAGGAAATACATTTACGATATTGGACCTGAGCCCGGAAAGTGGAATTTCATTATTTTAGTCCGTCTTTTTATTGAAAAAACCTGCTAGAATATTTTTTTGACGCGATGACCAAATTTTTAGGATTTAAAAGAAAAAAAAACGTTTAGTTTCCAATATCCAACAAAATTTTCCTTCCAGGGACGATATTTAATGTCAGAAACCCTTGAAACGATCTTATCGACTCGACAAGTTCAAGTCCATTGATAATTCTATGGTGGTCGAGTGGAAACTGGCATGCTAAATGAATGGAGTGAAAAAAAAAGAAAAATAGAACGCGACGATATTTATCGAGTTTCGTGTCGAAATCAATTGTTTGCTTTTATGCGCCAACACGTGGGATGTTTCTGCACGTATATATGCGAATAAATACATATTAATATATATATATATATATATATAGATGGAGCGCGCACGGGTTTCTCGTTTCTCGTGAGTCTCGCTAATAAAGATAAATAAGAGAAAATGAAGATAAGTTTTACGAGGAAGATTATTATCCTCCGGGCGTTTCTTCCGAGGCTCGCGACGGAGCGCGAGAGTGTAATAGTTTAACGACTAGTTAACGAATGTAAATTTACGTTCGTACGATCTAGCCTGCTCGCGCGTTTCTCACTCTCATCGTTTACCATTGCAAAAACTCGCTAACTACGTATTCATTAAAACACACCATCTCCGCCTATTTTCAAGTTGTTGATAAATTTTTCATGTGCAATCCTCTAAACATTTTTCCTCTGAAAAATTCATCACCCAAATAATTACGAAAAATTTCGATTGCAATTAATTTTTTGTTTTTTTTTTGTACGTAAAAAAAAAAAAATTCGCTATTTTTATCGAGGGGATTTCGCGTTAATAAACCATCGCATCAATAAAAAATTATTATGGATTTATTTGAATTTTGGAAAAAATGCGAAAAAAATTTCTTGATCAATTTTTTAATTGAATAATCGCACGATACGCTCTTACAAATGATTCGATGTGGTTCCGTCTCTATGAATATCGAAGTATGTTAATCCTGCTCTGTTGAACTCCGTCCCCTCCTGTTTTCCTCTCACTTTTATTCAGAGTTGCGTGTTTTTCTCGCTCTCGCGGTCATATGCGTTTTGAGGCCATTATCATTGACGAGCACCCATAATATCCTAATTATTCGAAGAATCGAAATTTTTGCTCAAACGCTGAATGAGACAATTTGCGAAATTATCGCTTTCCTTTGGACTTTCCCTTTCTTTATATACCACACGCGACCTTCGAGCAACCATTCGTCTTTTTATGCCGGCTCTGAATTTATTTATTTTTTCTACTCATTAAAAAAAATTTCACTTAAAAAAAGAAAAAATAATTTTATTTTTGAAAAATTATTTTTCATTCCAAATACGAAACGAGTTTGTACGTTTGATTGGATTTATTTGGATTGGAATTATGTTTCAAGCCATTGAAAAAAATTCACTGCTTGTTTTTTTTTAATTTCATTTTTTATTCAAAAAAAATGATTTTCCATTTAAAATACGAAACGAATTTGTATGTTTGTGTTGGTTGGGAGTTGACTCGTTGATTGCGTTCAAGGATGATTTAAAAATGGCCTATCGCATGCGAGCACCCACTATTAAAGGTCATGGCTAAATAAACTTGGCAGGATCGAAAACGTCGAGATTCTCGAAACGAGAATAATTGACAATTTCGTTTATTTTTTTTTTCTGAGGCTCACCTCTCATCGTACATGCATTCGTCTCGCATTCTGTTGCCGCTGAAATTCCACGGAAAAGCAATGTCACTTTTTACACGGAAGAATAAAGTCTCGTGCGTGCAGCGAAAACAAACTCATGCAATTCGTCCACGACGATCCAACAGTTTCTTTTTAAATCCAAATTTTTTAGGTCACGACGTTTGAGCCGATAAAAAATAAGTCATCACATTAAAAATGTATACTCGTTGAATGTCGTTTGCCTCGTTCAATGGAAAACGTTACTGGGTGATGAAAAAATATTTCAAGCTCGAGCGAGACTTTTCTCGCTCCACTTGATTCACAAACGAATGATTCAAAATATTTGTATAATTAATTAATTATATTGAATAGTATATTCGCTTGAAATTAAATATATTATTAAATATATTTATTCAATAATATATTTAATATGCTCTTAATATATTTAATTTCAATCGAATATATTATTAAACATAATTAATTGATAAAGTAATGAATTAATTGAATAATTGAATCGTCTCTTGTTGAAGAATTTTTTGAAAAGGGTCTGGCTGACCCATCAAGCCTTAGACGTTAACAGTGACACTTCACCCAATAATTCAGCAGACTCTAGGCAGCAGGGTGGGCCGAAGTACACATTAAGAAACTTGGGCGAAATAACCGGCGGAGCTGGTAATAAAACTTTTCGTATCGTAACATCAGCGGAATCTTTTCAAAGCCAAAATAAAAATGTGACGAGGTTGCGAGAATCGTGTTTTTTTTTTTTTTTTTTTTTTTTCTAAAGAAAAGAGAAAAATAAAAAAAATATCAAATCTAATTTGTAGTTCGGTGGATTGCTTCATTTTCGTGGATTTAAGAAAAAAACGAATAAATGAAAAATGAAGCGAGAATATCGTTTATGAGCGGATATAAAAAAATAATATTCCAAAAATTGACAACAAAGGGCTATAAAAAAATAAACGAAGAGAAAGTCAGGGTGGAGGAACGAAGTCGTACAAGGATCTGGGCAATCATAAATCGCACGTCGAAACATTTATAGCTATAATTTGGTCGGAAAGGAGCGTGAGTACTTTTGTACGATTTTTTTTTTTTTTATCCATTTTTGTTTTTTTTTCCTGTTTATTTTGTTTTTGTTTTTTTTTTTTTTTTTTTTCATCTCGTCTCAATGGGCATTTATTTCGGTACGTTCGGACGTGAACTGTCGGAGCAATAATTATGCGAGTCGACGTTCCGAATTCGAAATAATTGAGCTCGTCGGAGACTCTCTCACCCTCCTCCTCCCCTTCCTCTTTCCTCCCGACAATCCGGAGCACGTTTTTTTCGTCTCCAGTGCATAAAAATGCAATTCTCTTCGCAAGAGAATGTCCGGCCCTCTTTCGACGTGACACTTTTTCCTTTTCACTCTCTCTCTCTCTCTCTCTCTCTCTCCCCAATCAAAATGTTGAACGTCATGAAAAATATTCATTCGTTTCGTTACACACCATTTCTCTACCTCACAGACAACTTCCTCCTTTACAAAATATCCAATAAAATTATCTCCTCACAAGGACGTGCAGGATACCAAAATTTACTTGTCTCTCACTTACGTGCTTCGTGTACCATTATAAATGCCAAACTACTCGTTCATTTCACCGCCTCATTACATTTCGACGAATAAAAATAAAAAACAAAAAATAATAATATTTATTTTGTTTGTTTTTCTTTGATTCGGTAAACTTTGTGAGTGCCTTTCGTAATTGATGGAAACATATTCGATTAATTGTCCATGGGATGAAATTTTTTTTACCCTGGGTCAATTTTACCCGGAGCTAACTTTGATCGGATTTTATTAAAAAATAATTGAAACTTTTGATATTTGCAAAAATTTAAGTTTTTACTGGAATTTTGGAGTTTATCAGTTTTTTTCAATATTTTTGCACGAGACTTCATTGATTTTGGAAAATAACAATTTTTTGGATTTCTTTCTCGTTTTACACGTCGTTCCTGCCGCGGGCAATCATTGCGTTCCCTTTATTTACCACTTATTCGCGCTCGATATGAACGAGGACGCGAGAACGTGGCGTGTATCGTGGCCGCGAGAGCTCAAAGCTATTCGCTTTTTTCGCTTCATCAGCGTGAAACGATAAACGAAAAGCTCGTCGTTGCCAATCGACTGCTCGCTCTCGGGGAATTATATCGGCCTCGAATAATTTGTTTTTAATGTCAATTACATTTTTCCATAGAAGGCAACGAATTTTTCAATAAAAAGCCGATTTTTTCGTGGAATAAACTTTTTCCCCTTTTTACTCCATTTTTATATCAACTAAAATAAAATAAAATAATAAAATTTACACAATTCACAGCCAAAAGTCAGTTTGACCCGTAGAAAATTTTGCCAAAATTTTATTTTTTCAAAAAGTATCGGAAAATCATAAAATTTTTCATTTCAAATTTTTCATCAATTCCTTTTTTTTTTTCTCCATCTAGATAATAAATTTTTCAATATTTTTTCTCTATAGACGTTTTTTTTTTTCGGAAGGCTGTAAATTATTTGTGACTGAAAAGTTTTTTCTCTCCAAGGAAAGACGAGTTTCCGGTTCGGAATATTTGTTGACGTCGGAAGGTCGAGACGTGTCGTGTGTGAAAGCTCGTCAAGTTGACAAAACGCAGAACGCAATGTGACATTGAAAGCTTGCGAGCGAGAAGTGTTGGCAACGTCAGCGTGCAAAGACAGTTGAGAAAATGTTGGTGAGTTCGACGACGAGTATGAGGAATGACGAAACCGAATAGAGCTGGCCAAAGCCAAAGAAAAGTCAGTATCAACAGCTAGAGACGATCTTGGAGCTCTCGCCTCGAACTTGCCATCTATCTCTCGACCCGTGGTCCAGTTCGAACGGGTCCAGTGTCCAGTCCGCACGAGTACAAATCGAGCACACTCAAGCCCGCTATTAGTTCGTTTCGTATCAACGTGAAATTGACGTTCAACATAGTGCAGTGCGTGCATTCACCAATTACCTTCGATTTTCGATATTCCCTGTCCCGGTAATTCGATCATTTCGGCTCCACCGAATACTCGACCGAGCCGTTCGAAAAAAAAAAAAAAACTGTCTAGTTTGTGGATTTGATTAATTTTTCATGCAGAAAGAAAAAATTTCGAATTTTTTTGTGAAATTCGATTGAAGAAAAAAAAATGAAATGGACTTGGGAAAGAAATGAAGAAATAAAAAGGAGGAGAATTGTGAATAAATTTTGATACGGTATATGGTGGACTGTTGCGAAATTTCGTACAATAGAATAAGCGCAGCGGAATGAGTGGATGTTATAGAGGAGAATAAGAGGGAGGGAACGTGAGCAGCGATGCCGAAGAGGTCGAACGGAGAAGAAGAAGAGGAGCAGGGTGAGAGGAGTGAAAGGAGCAGTGGATGGGGTACGCGGGATCACGAGTCAAAGGATCCTACAGGAGGATGTACAAGTTGGGAGATAAAAAAAGTAAGAATAACGAGGAGTTACGAGGATGGAGATTTGCAGTGAAACTTCGGAGGAGAGTGAGCCGAATTTAGGATTGGATGATGGAGGATCGAGGCTGGACCTGAATGAGACTTTGAGGATAAGATTGTTGGGGGATTCGTTGGTCACATTTTCGAGTGTATTGGGAGTGAAAAAGTTGAGGGAAACTGTGGCGATTGGGGAGGAAGAGGATTTATTGGGGCCTAATGATCTCGTTGACGATTATATGGATGAGATAAAGAGCAACGTCTTGTGGATAATAATAAAAGCGTTATTAATGGTGGGAATAATAATTGGTGCATTGTTAGGCAACGCTTTGGTGATCGCGAGCGTCCGTCGCCACCGGAAGCTCCGGGTGCCGACGAATCGTTACGTTGTGAGTTTAGCAGCGGCTGATTTGTTAGTCGCGATGTGCGCAATGACGTTCAACGCCTCGGTCGAGCTCTCAGGACGTTGGATATTCGGCAGATTCATGTGCGACGTCTGGTCCTCCCTTGATGTTTATTTTTCCACAGCATCCATTTTACATCTGTGCTGTATCAGCGTCGACAGATATTACGCAATTGTCCGACCACTCGAGTATCCCGCGATTATGAGACACGTCGTTGTCACCGCTATGCTCACCTGTGCTTGGCTATTACCCGCTCTCATAAGCTTCATACCGATCTTCATGGGATGGTACACGACCACCGCTCAACTCGATTATCTTCGAGATCATCCTGAGGTACAAATCCATCCTTCGCCATAAAAACTTTAATTTATCGACTCTTTCAACGATTAATGAGAAAGCCTTAACCCTTCAAGTACAAACTGGGTCATTTTTACCCCGCAAATTTTCTGCCACCGATTCGTAAAAAAAAAGGCCCAAAAACTTTTTTCACCTCTCCGGATAGTTTTTTTTTCGATTTCGTCCAAGAAGCCTCGAAGATGATTTTTTTCCGATTCATCATAATCGTTCCATTTTTTTCTTTTGCCTCTGTTAAAATAAATTCATCTCTTTAGTCCCTCGCGTCATTCTTGTGTGCACTCGGTCAGAGCGTAAAAGTTATTCACCAGCTAAGACACCGTGTAAGCCACTTTTTTTCTGCACCACCAATCGCTACCCTCCATGTTCTCCTTCTTTTACACCGCACCCTATGAATATATCCAAGTTAAGAGATGTTGCTGTGTCTTGTCCCCGGAGAGACTTTGCCCAGAAGCTTCCTCGCCCTACCCCTTCCCTTGTCTTGCTCGCGAACGTGACAGAAATTGATCGATTCAGGTTCTGTTGTTCCAACACCCAAGATTAATGATGTTGTTTCAATCAATGTCAACCCTCTCCGTTGGCCTGCTGTCCCTGAACATACATGGTTATCCGCGAAGAAAACAAAAATCGAAAATACTTACAACTTTTATTTATGAGCTCGTCATTAATTTTCTTGTTCGTCCCCCCCCCCCCGATTTTGGCGCGAAAAATGAAGAAAATTCACGTCGAATCGTCATTTTTATTTTGCAATATTTTTCTTCGGTCGCAATACGAAGTGAAGCAATTTTTGGATCAGGTTTGCGTCTTCGTGGTCAATCGGCCTTACGCTATCATAAGCTCCTCCGTGTCCTTCTGGATCCCTGGGGTTGTCATGATTACCATGTATTGCAAAATATACAAGGAAGCTGTTCGACAGAGGGAGGCACTCAGCCGTGCCTCAAGCAGCACCGTACTCAACAACGTTCATCTCCACAGAGTTTCCTCCAGACATCATTCAAGAGTCTCTCATCAGTTGCTTTTACATCCGAATGATGCGAATGACTCGAGAAGACCCTCCTGCCAGACGGCAGTTGAATTGAATATGGAAAACGGTGAGTGTATTGCAGCTTCTGCAGCCAGAAAAAAGATTTATTAAAAATCAATAAAGTTTTTGCCACTGAAAAAAATGCATTAATTGAAATCCCAACCCAATAGGTATTTGTTCCAAATAATTCGATTTATTTAATAAGAAATCTTCCAAATTATTCAAAATGAATAAAAATTTTATTTAAACGTAATAAATATGTCGTTTTTTCCAACCAACATATTTATTTAGATGAAATTTTATATTTATTTAAAGTAAACGTTGTTTTTTGGTAAATTCAAAATAAATAGAAATTCAATTCAAACGTAATAGATGTAATTTATTTTAAGCAACATATTTATTTAAATAAATGTTTATATTTATTAAAAATAAAATTCATCATTTGAAAAAAAAAAAAAAAAAACATTTCTTGGGATTTAATGAATGAGTATTTGAGTGAAAGAAATTTTTTGTGAATTTGTTTTTTTTATTCCATTTTACTTAATCTTTTTTCTGGGTGTGAGCAGCCGGAGCCAAGAGTGCGCCAAAAAAAATGTGATAAATAAGTTTTGAGCATTTTTCAACAGGCTCCATTTATTTTTCCGTTTCTATTTATCGTTTCATTTTCGAGACTCCAGTAGTCGTTAAAAATGTATTTTTTTTAAATTGGCATTAATCTGTTAAATTGAAACCATTGGGAGGCTTGAAACTGCGTGACACAAGAACCGATATTGCTTCTCGTACCGAGCACCTGTTTCTATCCTGTGATCACCACCTCGTTCGCCGACCCACCCACGCACCCGAACACACTGTTGGCGCTTAACGCTTGCGTGCTAACGAACCAGCTTGCCAAGTGCTTTTTGCCGCACCCTCCTCGATAATAGACATTTTGGCAGCTATTTCGAGCTTCTCGACACGTCCTCCCTACCATCAAGACTCGAGTCTTGATTCACACCGATTTCGAGATACATCACGAGCCTTAACCCTAACATCTTAACCGTTAATACGCAAAATAAATTGGACAGCCGAGACTTTCATGACTTTTATAAAAGTCTCATCGAAATAAATTTCTTTCGGTCTCTGAGCAATTTTCTTAAGCCAATTACGTTCCTAAATTATTTTCCGCTGTACTTTTAGGTATTCAAATTTATTTTTCCCCCACTAAATCTCAATGGAATTCAATTTTCCCTGGACCATTCTCTCCGGCATGAAAAAACGAAAAGATTCATATACTCGTAAGTTTAATTGCTGCCTCTGGAACGATTTTACGAGCAAGAAACCCACGGGGGTAAAATTTACCGCGATTTCGAGTTTTGGGGTAGAAAAAATGAGTTTGTAGGCTTGAGGTAGATAAATTGAAATGAGCTGCAGGAAATTTTGTAAAAATTATTTTTTTAAACTCTCACGAAAGAGCGCGGAGAGAAATAAACGAATCCATGATTCGAATTTTTGCTCCGAATGCATTCCGACTTCTCGTGGCCACAAATAATGACAAATTAATATGGAAAAGTGATGAAACGTAATCCCCAAATGAATTGGCTGCGTGGCCAACGTATCGCACGAATTTCTACATAAATCATAAAAGTTGAGAGCGTAAATTAGCATCGAAACGAATTTGTCAAACTTCGAAAACCGGAAACCTCATTTGCCATAAAAATCTCCGAGGATTTGTCAAGTCCGTATCATTACGGAACGAATTTGACAGACAAATACTTGGCAGACGTATCATTAATCCGACTTACGACGAGATCAAAAACTCTGATCGAAAAATTCATAAAATTCTTTCGAAAAAAAAAAAAAAAAAACAAAAATATGCACGTGGCCAAGTTTTTATTGAAAATTCTGCTGCGACGCGTGGATTTAATGATGAAAAAAGTTAATCTGATAGGTGCGTTAACACGAGTCTTGACTTTTCATTTGGCTCGTACTTCAGTGGCATTAGTTGAGCAAGAGTGTGGGAGGATGTTGTTCCGGCTCGTTAAAGCTTCATGGAAGAATATCACTTGGCGAGTATACGCTGATCCAGCGCTATTTTGCATCGAATCTATTTGAGTGAGACGAGAAGGGAAAACGGAGGGGAGGGGGGGGGGGGGTATATTCATTTGGTACCGAGTCCCGAGTGACCATGGCTTATCCCTTATGGTGTTAATGGCAATGGATCAGCCACTGTTTTACCGAGCTTAGAGCAAACTTGATGCGAGTGCCAAAAACTCCAATTTTCTTGCCATATGTTTTTTTTTTTTCCTTGAACCGCCCATCAAAATTTTCATTCATCACTTTTTCCATTCAACGAGTTGCGCAACTTTTTATTGCATCATATCACTTGCCCGATGCACATTTTTTCTTGGAATAATTATCACCGAATAATGTCTCGATACACGCAGCTGCGGGTCAAGTCGATACTTGGTTGGGTGACGGCTCCGTCTCTCCGAAGAAATTCTGTAAAATTACGCCGGAAATGAATTTTTCTTGAAAAACCTCGAGATTTTTTTCATATAATAAATATTTATATTCATTTATGTGATTTATACAATAACATAAACAATATTATTTTTATAATTTATTTATAACATAAATATTTTTAGATAACCTCAGCGAAGTTTACTATGGGAAGGACCACAATTTGCCTTCCGAAGAGACTTCCTGGGATATTTGTTGGTGCAATTACCAAATATTTGGGATGAAAAACAATCGTTTAATTTATCGTGTGCAACAAAAAATCCATCTTTTCATCCCTTACGGAGAAAATACACAGGAACACTAAGAATAAAAAAAATTCCTACGCTCCAAGTTTGAAAAAAATATGTGACTGGAACGATTGAAAAAAATCGATTTAATTATCGATTAATTAAAAGGCAGGATCAAGAAATACATTTGCATTATTGGAAATGGATTCAGAAAGGGCAAATTCATTATTTTTGTCCATCTTTTTCTTAAATCGTTCGCATGGCTTTACTACATATATGTATATATATATAGACGCCTATAAATGTGGATGTGGATGATTGCAACGTAGACGAGAAAGTAAAACTTGCTAAGGTAAATGGAACGCTTTTGCTGGGGGTAATACTTCCTCTACCGGTAGCAAGTGCTTCCAAGTCCTCCAGTAAACGTGATGTACGTTGCTGGTCTGCACTTGAAACCCAAATCCATTACAACTACATAGCTATATCCTATATAGTATCGTATACAGGAAATATATGGAGCCAGACTCAAACCATTGGTTTCGGCTAACCGCAACGTCTATGGGTTCATCTGAGCGGTGGAGTTCGTCTCGCCAAAGGGATGCTGACTAAGAGCTTTTTTTTTCATCTCTATTCGTTAGTGCTGCACAAATTCGATGCTCCTTGGAGAGCGATGCTTTGAAGAACCTTTGAAGCGTTTTCTCGTCGTCGATCGAATGGTGGACTCGACCTCGAGGAAAAATAAAATGGCTGACACGGTTTTGGGCTCGAAGAAACAATCGAAATTTCGTTTTTGAGTCAGATTCGCTGTGAAAAATATTTCAGTGAAGTTTATGTCGACGCAGGGGAGAGTGATAAAATCTTTAACTTACTCGTTGTTGGCCAGAGAGTTCAGGATGTCAATGAAATTCTGTGAATTCTTCTGATTCGTAGTCTCGTATTCCGTGGAGAGGGTACGCGGGACGAAGTTTTCGAATTCCAGAAAATCAGTGACTGGCATGCCATTCACGAGACTTGGAAGTGCGAAGGCTCGTACGGACAGAGAATCGCTTGTGATTCTTACGAAACTCGAGAGCATTGCTCGAGAGCAGTTTTCTGTTTTCGTAATGGGAATGCACTTTGTCCTTGTGCCAATTGGGTCACGGCGCAAGTTCATGTTTGTGGACGAGCAGCTTTTGTGGCAATGAGTCATTTTTCTTGTTGTCTCATTCTCTCGTAACAAAAATCTTCCCCTACCACGCCGAAGATCAATGTCAATCGATACGAGCAAAATTAAAGTTTGAAAAGAAAGAGACTGAGTCGCGTTTTTAAAGCTGCAGCTTCTTCCGGTTTTCGTTCTTGAACGTGACCGAAGGGGAAGGAAAAAAAATTGGAGAATTAATTGTCAAGTTTTTCTGCTCGAGCTGGCTCATTTTTATTTTATTTATTATTCGCAACGGGCTGCGGAAAATATCGGTGGCGCATTCGAGGAGGGGGAAGTGCAGGAGCGTCGGTAGCGGGAGAGCACGAGCTGCTCCAACGGGAACAACCCCCGGGGACACCCTCGAGGTTTTCTCCATGTACGCTTGGTCGCTCGATATCTGCAAACTGGCGGGTGGCAACTCGGAGAATACTCCGGGACTGCTGCAAGTGGGGAGCGTAAGAGGAATCTAGCCTATCCAATAGGGGGGTGTTTCACCCCGACCTACCCCCGCGAGTAACATCTTTTATTTTCTATGCACCGCCGTATGTCTCTTAAGTGCACGAGCAAGAACAGATCTGCATAATAAACTTTTCCAACGCGAAGTTTAAACTATCGATCAAGTCCCTTCGTTCCAAAAATATAAAAAACCTCAAAAATTGTCATTCCCGTTCACAAAATGCAGACTTTTGCCAATACTTTCCATTGTTTTACGATCGATGCGTAATGAGACAAGTTTTTTCAACAACAAACCCGATGAAGTACACACTGGGTCAATTTGACCCAATGTGTCTATATTCGCTTTTCCGAAGTTCGAAGGCTTCGATTCCAACAAGATAACCGATAAAATAGACACTGGGTCAAATTGACCCTGTCTTTTTGACCCAGATACTTTCGAACCCGATAAAGTACACCCTGGGTCAAATTGACCCCCGTGCCTGAATTCTAGTGTGTAGCTCGGTGAGGAATTCAATTGTGTCGTTGAAATGTTTGTAGCTCCGAGACCATAATTAAATGTTCCTGAGTGATTTGTTACATTTGCCGAGAGCACAATTGTCGTTGTTTTAGGCGAATATTCGTTTAACGTGTTATCCAATGAGAATACCAGGAAGATGTACGGTATGACCTTTGCCCGGTCAAAGGTCAGGTTTGAGTAGGATTAAACGCATCGAGTAACGATTTATCTGGTGGATTCACGCGTCGGGTTGGATCGCCATCGGCCTTCATAAAAATTCATAGCCTTGTGAATATTTGAAAATTCGGAGGGATCGATTTTGAAATGAAAAAGGGAATGCAGCCAGTTTTGGGTAACTTAATGAGAATGTTGATAGATTCGGTCAAGGGAGAATTAAGTGGATACAGGTCAGCCAGCTGCTTCGGGATAGGCCCTCAAAGTCAACAGCCTTTTTTCATCACCGGTGCAAATATCAACAAACTTCCAGACGTATATCCCCGAAATGGTAGGACTCAATCCGATTTTTTTCCCCCTTTTTTTCCTCCATCTCCTCCGGCCGGAGAAAGCCACTTTCATATATAGATCGCGAGGCAATATTGTACGGAGTTACGATGTTTCGCCTCGAGTGTACACAGCACACTTCATCATCGGAGCACCAGGTACTATCGCTGTTTGTCAAAGTGCTAAATACCAAGCAACCTTCGTCCCAAAAGCAGGACGAACAACTTGTCTATATAGATGTGGCAGCCTTACGGAACGAGCCAGGATAAGGGACACCCCGATGTATTATTACATCGCAGAAAGACATGCTACGTATTATTTATTCGTACCACGACCGAACTTAATATTTTTTGCCAAATATGAGGACGTACGAGCATTAGAACGAAAGTAGTAAAAAGGAAAAATAAAAATTGTTCTTGATGAATCGCCATCCTCTGAAAAAATCCAAGAAATACTTCGCAATCATTATTGGTGAGGAAAAAAAAATTATTACACAAAAATTGTCAGAAATTCATTTTTTAATTATTGGATAAAAATTATTGAAAATTGATTTGAAAATTATAGAGAATGAATTTAAAAATTATCAAATAAAAATTATTGAAAATTAACTTTAAAATTATTAAAAATGATTGAATACTTAATAATTAAAATTAGATTAAATTATTAAAAATTATGATGGTTAATAATTAATTTTTAAAAAATAAAATGATTGGCTGATTACGAATACCTGATACAACGAGAGGGAATATGAAATTGAATCGTTTTGAAAAATCCCGAAAGTGCAGAAACTGTTGAATTTTGTGAAGAAGCGAAAGTTTAGCCCGGGTCAAATGGACCCAGTGTAACGATGAAGGGTTAAGATCTAGATTATAGACTATCGTTGGAAAAATAATTAAATGTGGCCGGCGACCCTCTCGTCAGATTGAACACAAAACGGGAGTTCGGAACGTAATAAATTACGGGACTTACGATACAAAATAGGTGCTGCAGTCCGGTTCGATATATCAGAGATAAACGCGTTGGTTGGCTGTGACAGCGAGCGTTTGGGTGAATAAATAGAGGCACCGGGCCAACCAGCCCTCCGTGATCCTCGCTACTTGTCCCGCTCTCCCATTCGGACTGGCCTTTTTTGTCCTCGAAGCACCAACCACCTTAATAGACCATTCCTACCCTCTTACTGAGCAACAACGACTCATTTGTGAAATATGCCAACCGTACTATTCTCCAGAGGGTCCACAATTTAATGAAAAAATAAACGAAGAAATGCTCTCGTTTTTTTTACGTCAAATTATTTATATCTATTTTTTTTTCTCAATATTTCCATTCACGTAAAAAAAGGCAAGAGTTATGAACTCCATTCACATGCAAATAACGAAAGTTTATTCGCTGTTCTCGACGATTGAATGTTCAGGGTTTCAAAAAATAATAAATCATTTTTCACAATACATGAAATTTTTAAATTAAATAAATATGAAATAAAATTAAATAATAAATTATCAAATAAAATAATAAAAATAATTTTTTATAACTTTTTTGAATAAAAAATTTTCACATTTTATTTTAAATTACGATTAACATGTAATTGCGAACGATTTTTAAATAATATGTGAAGGCAGAAAAGAGTGGTACGATCTCGATAAAAATCTCGATTGATTCTTCATATCACGGTCGCTTGGACAGCAATGAAGATTGAGTACCCTCGAAATTACTAGCCCGAGGCTTCTAGTTGGTCCATCTAGTGCGGACTACGACTCGACCATCTGACAATATTTATTAAGAGCTCTTGACGCTACGAACTTTTGACACGTGCCTAGTCCTTCTTCCATCCAGTTTAATGAAAAGAATTAAATACTTCTATATTTTTCAAACATGATTGATTGCATCATTATCCGATAATATCGAAGATCCCAAGATCGCGAGATGGAGAGGAGGCTATTTTTTTCGACAACTTCCCACTTCGATGGAAATTCTCAATCATTATTTTACAAAAAATTTCCCACAAATCCCAAGATTCCAAAATCTTTTATCAAGCCATTGATCTCGCCAGGCTTAAGTAAAAAAATTCACTCTGCTCAACATCAAAAAACTTGGACACGACTTGAGGAATAAAATCTAAAAAAATTGCCACAAATTCCAGGTCATGAAATTTTTATCTCTCTTGCTTTTTTTTTTTTCGTTCACTTTGAAATTTTCCAAATTCAATAATAATTGTATAATAATAGTGAAAAAAAATTTCTTAAACACGAAAGAAGGGTAAAAAATGTAAAAAATAAATTTTATGCCCAGGAACTTTCTTTTCAAGATTTTTTTTTTACATTATTCAATTATTATTATTTTCCACTAGTGAAAAAAATAAAATTAAAAAAAAAAAACCAGAAAAAAAATGGAAAAAATATTGTTGTTTTTTTTAATATGGATTCATCTGTTGCTTCCCAGCACGATGGAGTACATGAAACTGTGTAACCCTGGGTCGTGGATACCTCCACTACGAGACGGTGTACCATTTAAAAATTTTGCATGCACTTTCCTGCAAGTGACTCGAATATTTTTTCACCATTTTGGTAAACCCTGTAGAAAAGGGTTTGCTCCTTTTTGGGGCTTGATGAAGCTAGTATGTGAGGACCGTTTTTTACTGATTCTCGTCAAGCCCAATCAGGACTGCATTTACGTTGAATTAACAAAAAGAAAAAAGGAGGGACGACAAAGGCAGAAGAGAGCAAGCAAAGTAAAAGTAATCTTCGATGCGGGCCGATTCTGTGCATGACAATCGCGAAGGGGGTGGTGAACAAGTAAAGAAGAAGATGAATGAGGTTGAGAAAAAAAGAGGAGATAAAAATAATGGTGGGAGGGGATGGAAAAAATTCTTTGTGTCGTATTTAATGGATCCCCCTTTTTTCCCAATGTTTTTCTACCTTTTCGACGTTAAACTTTGAAGCCTCGTTCGACGATGACGAAAAAATCGATATCCCTGTATCAATTAATATTTCGCCGAGAAATCCTGCAATTAGTGCAAGCAAGTAATTTATTAATGTCACGTCGATAAAAGCAAAGGAGACATCTCGAGGGATGAACACTGACAAGAGATAAAAATCATATTAATTTCGAAAAAAATGTCGATACGTTTTTCTTTTTTGAACGATATCGTCGCTTCCGAAATCTTCACTCGAGTCTCACTAACCTTCTTAGCTTTTGGTCCAAATCTCTTACGTAATACCCGGTGAAAAATCGCGTGAAAGGAAATCTCACGGCGAGAGACTCGATTCAATGCTCCTCTGTCCATTCAATAATGCTCTTGTGCTCTTTTATCATCCCGCACTATCATTGCAACAACGAATATCAACATTTTTTCGCCTCTTTCAATTACTACCCCGAGAAACAAATTGAGGAGCAGCAAAATCGAACAATTGGTCACATAAAGTTTCATTTCAGTCACGAGCTCGATTCAAAACGCATTTCGTAAAAATACATCGAATAAAAATGGATGGTCGAGCTCTTGATGATCGCCAGGAGCAAGGATTCCACGTCAGGGCAAGAATAAAAATATTTTGTCACAAATTGGGCCATAAATTTATTCGCTTCTCCCTTTGGTCCTGTTATTCGTGTCGAAAGGGATGCTGGAAAATTATTGTGGTCCATGGGACGAGATCATTTGATGGGGTACGTCAAAAAATTGTTAAAATCATTTATCTCTTGGTTGCAATTGCTCTGTGCAGCAGAGCATCCCTCGTGGCCCCATTTCGAACAGCCACAGCATCCAAAAGATTTCATTTTGTCTCACATGACCTTTCGACCTTCCGAGGACCGAAAATAATCTCCAATTGTTGTCGAAAAGTAATGGAATGTTCTCCGACACAACTTGAAGAGTGAGCGAACGCATACAAAAGATAACTTCGAGAAAAATTGTGGCAAAGAGATTAAAACTTGAGATTTTACCTCAAGAACCTTAAATCTTTATATTTCTCTCACCATTTCCGTTGGCCAGATTTTCTCCAACTTTTACATCATTTGCCCGATCTCTGATTACGCCACGAGCAGGATAATACAGATCCAAGGATAAAAGAAAAGAGATCAGAGGTGGGTCAATTTGACCCGAATAATTATTTTTTTCCCCGATCTATGTTTTTTAGAATTTTTACCGGAATACAACGATTTTGAAAATGCCTTGGGTCAGATTGACCCAATCAACTCAAACACGATATACTGTTGATATTGATTCAAGCAATTGCAGCCCCGGAAAAAATGCCACTCCTTATCTGCGGCTCGATCGATTCTGTCAAAAATGTTTCGACTCAGACCAAACACACAATTGGAATGAAAGAAAAAAATGTTTTATTCAAGAAATGGTGGATTCCGGTTCCTTTCGCCTCGATTCTCGATGGACGATGGTATCAATTGGATGGGGGGGGGGGGGGGAGGGGGGATAACCGTAGTCGAAACACGACCACGGCCAACCAACCTAAATTTGCTTGACTGCATAAAAGCCCGCGAGCCACGAGCCAGCCTCGAAAAGCCCTAACCTTCCGCTTTCCATTTTACTCGCCTCATCCTCATCTTCGTCTCCCTCGCACTATCCCAATGAAATCTCGTCCAAATAGTTCGGCAAAAATAGATTAATATTATCTAAAATTTTCATCAAATCCTCTTCCTTATCACTCTCACGATTATTTGCATTTTTCGCTGCACGAAAATCTGCCAAATCCCAATGTTTACGCGAGCATTATCTTTTGTTGAATTTCCACGTGCGTACACCCAAAAAAAAAAAAGATTTCTCAAAAGGGAATGAAAAAAGTACATTTACAAAAAATTTCTCTTCGATGAATAATTATTCATTGATTCCCAAAAAATATTTCTTCTTTTCAAATAACAAGGTTTATTTTTTTTTTATATAAAATTTCATCTAAATAAATATGTTGTTTAAAATAAGTAACATATTTATTACGTTCAAATGAAATTTCTACTCATTTTCAATTTTTCAAATAATGAGGTTTATTTTTTATAAATTTTATTGAACGGATATTTTATTTTAAATAAATAACATATTCATTAACTTCAAATAAAATTCTTATTTATTTTGAATTTTCCGAATAACGGGGTTTATTTTTTATAAATGTAAGACTTTATTTAAATAAATATGGTAAATGATATATTCATTGAGTATGAATAAAATTTCTATTTATTTTGAATGATTCAGAAAATTTATATATTAAATAAATAAAATTATATTCGGAACAAATAATTCATTAATTTCTATCGGTTTAATAAATTTTATTAATTTTTAATAAAGCTTCTTTTTGGATGTACACATCCCATTCGTACCGAACGTATTGACCGCGACTCCACGCTCTCGGCTTTCTTCGAATTCCGATTCCAACTGATTTCAACAACGTCCCAATTATTACAGTAACTGTGAACCCTTAATTAGTCTCCATCGAGGTCAAGGCACGTGAAAAAATATTGTCGCACAACGAATTTCCGGTTTTCGCCGAAAAATCGAGAAAAGTCTTAACTTTGTCGTTACTGAGAAATGAAATGATTTATGTAATCTCGTTATCAGTACGAAAATATATATGAAACGTGGCAAAGTACAATCTTATCGATCGACTCGAATGGCGTGTTTTACCAAAGCACCAAAAATAGTCGAATTGCAGGCAAACACGTCGGATTAAATATAGAAATGCTCCAAGTCAGAGAAAACCAATCTAGTCATTCGATTCCATGCAAAACTGCATCTAGAAATATTTCCAAATTATTTTTCTCCCCTTTTTTTTTTGCTATTGAGTGCAAAATAATTTGCATATTTTTTTGGGTCTTTTTTGTTTCAGGCACGACGATACGACAGCAAACCAAAAGCTGGAGAGCCGAACACAAAGCTGCAAGGACTCTGGGCATCATTATGGGAGCGTTCCTACTTTGCTGGCTTCCATTTTTCATCTGGTAAAGAAAATTTTCCATTCGTCCAGGCCCCAAAGTCATCAAGGACTATTTATTTTTTATCAATTTGCCTTTTTTAAATTTCACAAATTTCTATGGTGTAATCATTGCAATAAATGTTCGACGAAAAAAAAATCAAATTTTTTCAATTTGGATCGAAATGGTGGGAAACAATTAGAGCAAAATTTATCGGTTTCTTTCTGAAGCTGCCTGGCCATATTCTTTTTTTTTTTTGAAAAAAAAGTTTTAATCCACAAGGATCGATGAAAAATTTGCCAAGAGGAAAACTTGAATTGTTTTCAATATAATATTTACGAGATTTGTATGAAGGCGATAGAACAGGAATGGAAAAAGGCAACCACCTGAAATTTGACAACCCTTATGAAGCCTCAAACTATTTGGAAAGTAACGAATTCCCTGTAAATCCGACAAAGTCCGTTATGAAAATTAAAAACTGGTGAAAAAAGAAAAAAGAAAAATCCTCAAGAATGGTATTTCGTTAGAAAAATTGAAAATTGTCGAAAAGGGAGTAAAAAATAATTCCCCTGTGAATCACTTGGTTCTGACATTCGAGAGACAAATCATTCGCGAGTTTAAAATCGAATAAGATGAAAAAAATGGTTGATGAATGTTTGTGGGAATATTTTGCAGGTACCTAACGACGTCTCTGTGCGGAGACACTTGTCAATGTCCAAACGTGGTGGTGACGATTGTATTTTGGATAGGATACTTCAACAGTGCCCTGAACCCGTTGATCTACGCATATTTCAACCGTGATTTCCGCGACGCATTTAAGGACACATTGAAGAGTGCATTGCCGTGCTGCTCTTCGTGTTGGAAAACGACAGAGACGTCACAATTCGTGTAGCCAATAGGTAACGAGAGATCGAGGAGGAGGAGAGCAGCTCTAGTGGCTCCTCCGGCAGGATCATTGTTGCCGAAAGGATCGGCAACGGAGACGACATCGGCGGTGGCGGTCCCGATGACGAGCGAGTGTTCGGCCCTGATGAGCTTGAAAATGGATCATCAGCTTGAAAATACTTGACACATGGACGAGCTGCAGTTAAATTTGCAAAAGAGTTCCAACGACGTTGCGGTCTCAATCATAACGGAGGACATTTTGGAAACGAGCTTTTGAAAAAATACCAAAAAGAGGGAAGAAAAAAGTGGTTTGGCGCCTTGTCCTTGTCGAGAGGCCGTACCTCGATGGGAAACGTTAATCGAATTTCCCTGAAGCCCCTTTCGAGACCCGCATCCCCCAAAATCAATAACTTCCGAAAATAAATGAAGAGCCGACCGAAACACTTATCAGGAAATAACAATTTTCACACCATCGATTTTCCAAATCAATTTCATTGATAGGGATGAACGAGCTCGGATTAAACTGATCGGGGAGGCTATCAATGGGTTCGGGCTAGGATGATGATGATGATGTCCATGCACGTGACAATGAAGATGAAGCAAGAGGATAATTGCCCAAATTATATCCCACGGAGATGGCTGAAATTAAATTTTTTCGATTACGTTTCAAGACTGACCTTTTTATTTTTATTGTTATATCTAAAATATAAACAAATAGTAAGTAATTTTTTATTGCCATTAATTAAATCGTCGGCGTTAATTAATTTAGGAAGAAAAAATAATGCAAAACCAAAATCGATCATTTTCATTCAATTTTCATTTCGAATGTAATTGAAAATTTTTAATTCTCCACATCTCTGGCCCGTTTTGTTTATTTTTCATCGCGTTCGATCGGCGCCAATTACGAGCCTTCGAGAACCTTGACAAACTTTGTGTACCTAATATCACGAAGACGAGAAATGATACAAAATAACAAAATATGAAGAAAAAAAACAAAAAAAAACACGAATATTAGTGATTTTTTCGTCGGAAAATAATTTTACAATGCTGTAAATAAACTAACGCCACTGATGTTTAGAAAACAAAAGAAAATAGAATAAGCGAAAGCAAAGAAATGCAATTGACGTGAGCGTTCGCGTAGACGAGAGTTCTTGTAAATAATTAGAATGATGCGTCTTGAATTTTCAACGAAAGTGAAGCAACTGAGCCTACCGTTAGATTACAAAAGTCGAATAAACTAAAAATATCGTTAAACTCAAAATTGAAGAGAAAAAAATGCGAAAGAAAAAAACAACCAAAATGAGAAAAAAAAATGGCGTCGTTGACGAAGCATCAAAATCAATAAAATACAGAATAAGCGTCAAATTTGCTTAACGTGCATAGTACTCGTTCGTTTGTTTTCGATAAAAAATAAAAATAAATAAAAAAAACAGTGGGGGCGAAAAAAATGTCCTGCAGGAGAGAGAAGAAAATGTTTCGTTTTCGATCACGTGTGTGTAAAAAATATGAAAACAAAAAAGACAAAGTTGAGTGTAACTTTTTTTTACCTGATTTGACTGCTGATTCTTGCAATTAATTTGCAATCACTCGAATCGTCTTATTGTCGGATGATTAAGAGATAATAAAAAAAAAAATCAAATGTGAGGAAAGTCATGCAGGTCAACCGAGAGGCTGATATAGATCGATCAATTGTATAAAAATGTACCATAGCAATAATAATCCAAAGGGTTGTAAATAATAGCTCTTAATGACGATGATTAAGTGGAGACACGATGGAGAGGGATATGTTGGAGGATAAATAAAATAATGTAACACCCACTTCGATCTATTTCTTCGTTTCATTTTCTTTATGTAATTAAAAAATTAAAAAATAAGTCTATGCGTCGACGTTGTAACCCAAAATTGATCGGTCCGTCGAAAACGATCGTGGGAAAGTCAAAAAAATGCTTTCCTTTTGATTTTTATTAACCTCTGTCATTTCCACTAACGTTTTTGTTCCGGGGACATGAAAGCCTCGACATGTGTCGTGTTCTCGATTCGTGCAATTTCCGCAATCCTTCGTGGCATCTATATCCTCTATTTCTGTGCCAGGATCGAGAAGTCTCCGTGAATATGTAAATTCTCTACTATTCTGTGCGCAAACCCACATAATATCGCAAAACGTGACTGTCACCGTTGTCAAAATTATTCCTCGTCTCAATCGGAACAACCAAACATCACGTTTGCACTTTCGCCTCCAATTTTTCATTTTATTTTCGTGGCTTTCATTTTATTTTAATCGATCATTTCCATTTTTTGAATATTTTTTTATTCAATTAATTTACCTCAAAACTAATAAATTTATTTATTTGCAAACATCGATGGAATGACATACCCTGAGGGTCAAGTTGATCCAGTGTGTCAACCAACTTTCTTGAAAAACGAAGAAAACCTTCCAATTCGGTTGAATGAAAAATTATTGATGCTCTGAAAATCCACTCAATCCCGAAAAAACCTCAAACAGGTCGTTTCGGAAGGGAGAAGAATAAGAAAAAAAAAAATGATTTTTTTTTTTTTTTTTTCGAGTAATATAAGGAAGAAGAGGGTGGAGGTTATGAGAAGCCTTGAGGGACAAAAGAATCCACTTGGCAAAGAGAGATGATGGTACAGATACGTACATCAGATGAAGTAATAAAAAAAAAAAGCGGGATGTAAGGGTTTGTTCGGGGTTGTGTCGGGCTCGTGTTCAATGGGAAAGCTCCAAGGGATGGATTGGAGCAAAAAACCGATTGAAGAGAGAAAGAGAGAGAAGGATATGTAAAAGCCTGACAAAGGTTATGTCGTGTGGAACTTTTAATATGCGCTCCCATCGTCAATTATTCCTCGGCTATTTTCTCGGAGCTTTTATCCCGCATGCTCTCGCTCGCATTCGGGACAAAGTTAATGTCATCTCGACCGTGTAAACTCTCTGCGGAATTATGAACCTACGGAAACATCGAATAAATATTCTTCTTTAACTTTCTTCCAACACTCATGAAAAGTGGGTCATGCCAACGCCTTTATTAATGAACCAATCAAACATGGAAAAACTTATCTCAACAGCAACTAAATATTTTTCAAGAAAAACGAACGTCCAGTTAACAAGATACGAAAAAAAAATCGACAAAAAACCATGGATTAATATTTTCTTTGCGAGGTCCAGTTAAAAAATACGATAAAAAAGACATCGATTACCATTCCTTTACGAATATAAAATATTCCCCACGAAAAACGAACTTCCAGTCAAAAAATACTAAACGGAGGCACCGATCACCGTTCCCTTACGAATATCAAATATTTCCGAATAAAAACGAACGTGCAGTTAAATGATTCGAAAAAAAGGCATCGATTAATATTTTTTTACGAACATAAAAAAAAAATGTTCAATGGCCCTCATTTATTTCAAAATATTGCCCGGCAATTTGAATTGTTTTTGCAATCGTTGATGTTTCATTGAAGGGTCGAATTTTGAATGGGAGAAATGGGTTCGAAAAAGCAATCGAAGCTGTGGAGCTTCGTGGAGGGGAAATGATGGGGTTAATTGTGGATGGAAAAATGGAGCGTCGTAGCTGAAGAGATGGTTTCGGGCTTTGTGAGGGAGCGAGCGAGCCAGCCGCGGCAGGATATGCCTCTGTAACCCTCTTGCTAGCAAATTTAGCGGGATCCCCTCTCGCCTATCGATTTCCGTCACGAATTGGAACAGTCGTCGTTTCGGTTGTACCAGTGGCTTTATCTATACCTCTATCAGCCTACATTCTCGCACTATATATATATATACACTTGTATGCTTGATGATAATACGGTATTACACATACGTGTATATACATATATGAAGGAGAATGGATTGAGGTATACAGAGAGGTGAGTTGTGCTTTAGCTCTGTTTCATACCTTCCTCGGAGGCCTCTATTATTGCCTATCGCGATATTAAAAGCCACCGAACGATCGAGGTCGTCGCGAGAACGAATAAAATTCTCTTATCACCATTTCATCAAATTATAAATGAATTTTCATCTTATTCTGAGAGATGCTGAGAAATAAACGAAAAACAACGTTAAGCCAGAAAATTTGAAAAATCATAAGAAAATGAAGCGACTAAAGAACGAAAGACGAAGAGAACAAAAAACGAATTCGAAAATTAGTCATGCTCTTGTCGGAAAGATCAAAATTGAAGAAAAAAAAACGAGGAAAATAATCACGAAAATGAGAATAAAAATTGGTATTGTTGACGAAGCATAAAACATCAATGAAATACAGAATCAGCGTTAAATTTGCTTAGAGTGCATAGTACTCGTTCGTTTGCTTTTGATTGAAAATAAAAGGGAAAAAAAAAAACTAATAAAAATTAAAATGAAAATGAAAATTTTCGATATTTTTGTCATTTTTATTTTTTAGCTCGTATTTTATTCGACGCAGCTTATTTGCACCGGGAAGATGATTTTTTTAAGAAAGATTATTGTAATGGCTGGAAAATAGCTTTAAGAAAATCCAGCAACGATAAATCTCGGAGCTGACTTTTCGATGTGCGAAGATGACTCGTTGGAAGGACGAATAAAATGGCTAAATAATCTTTTGTGTGCGGAGAAATTTTTTATTCATGCAGCAGGCAACTATTCATGAGATCCTAGTGAGAAAAGATCACGTGGCGAGTTAAGAAGGACCGAACAAACAAAGAGATCGTCCGACCGACCAACTTCAACGGGGAAATTGTTTCCTAAAGGAGGCTTCGTCAATATCCACCATTAATCGTTTCTCTCGAGCTTTCGCGTGGCAATGGAGCATCGACCAACTTCGATAGCGATCGTCGTCAAAGAATCACCCGCCCTTTACCACTTGGCCACAATTCGTTTTCCCAATTCCATTTCCCCGAAAAACGATTTTTCCGAGATCGAAAAAAATTCGTTGAAATAATTGCTTCATTTTTTCATCCATTCGATGTTGAAAGCTTCCTCTCATTTTTATTCCTGCGAATAAAAAGGCTGAGAAATTTCCAAATGTAATAAATTTTTTTTGTTTTTTGTTTAATTAATTAAAAAAATAATTATTCAGGAAAATGAATGCCTCGGAAAAATCGCGGAAATTTTTCAAACTCGTCACGATAAATTGTGTTGGTATTCGCTCACAAAGTAATAGCGATCGACTCGAATAACGTGAATTTGATATCTCGTTGAAACCCGCCTCGTCAATACAAAAGGGGCTCCGCATATATGTATAGATGTGCATCCCAGTAATATATTTATCTATGAAATTTCAAACCCATTATAACAAGAAAACTTCGTCGCCCTATTATCATGATCATTATAATTATTATAATATCACGTCACATCTGACAACGTTGATTTTGATGATGATCAACAATATTCGAGCCACGACGATAAGAAATTAATACATAAACGTTGGACGTGATTACAAGCAATTGACTTGAGGAGACATTTTTATAGGACTCTCGTTTTGCACAGACGTTAATCCATACGGACTCTCCATTATCTGAGAATTTTCTTCGAATTGCTAGAAAAATACGAATTGTAAAATATTTTGAAATTTTCAAAAAAAGGCTGTCGACGCTCTAATTTCCCCAAATTTTCAGATTCATTGCTCATTGCTTTTTTTTTTTTATGAATAGGGTATCATAATAGAGAGGTTGGTATTGAAATTTACGAAGTGTGTGGAATGTTTGAAAAATCGTCGAACCCCGTAAATTTCTGAAAATTTAGTAAAATATTGTGTATAACTTTATATTTCCTCTCAACTTTCTAGAAAAATTGTAAAAATGATATAATTTAAATGCAAATAGAGAAAAAGGTGCAAATTGAAATTAGCAAATTTTAGAAAATGATTTATTTTTGTTCTCGGTCCTGAGATAAATTGGTTTATTAACGAGCATGAGGTTTTTGGGGGAGGGTGAAAATCTGTTGGCCGAAAATAGCAGAGAGTAGTACTTTGGTGATCGTTTTTCTTGGTGAATCCAATAAACGTTTTTGCTCGAATTCCTAGAGGATATCGTAACCCTGAGCACGCAGCTCCGAGCTTTTTGTCTTAAGCAAAAGCTTTTTGTCTCGGATTTCTATCTCTCTTTCGGGGAAGCATAGTGTGCCTGACGAAATCAGCCGGAAATGTCTAAGATGAAGAAACGAGTGACTGGACCCTTGAAAAAAGGATAATCTCTCAAAGGCTGGTTGCGAAACGTTGTTCAAGCATGAAAGTCCCTTTGTCGGTTGTTACGATGGTCTGTGTTGGGAAAAAAAGCCACTTGTTTCGTGAGAGAGAGAGAGAGGGAGAGAGGGAGAGAGGGAGAAATTCGTCATTAAGTTTATCCAGGGAGGGATGAAACCCTGGAGACTTAAACTAATTAAGTGTCGGGGGATTACGAGGCTCGTAAGTGGAAAAAAGCGAGTGAAGAAGCAAAACGAATAGTCGGACGTGAAAGGAAGATCGCATCTGATTTGGTGCTGCAAAGAGGAACAAGTCCCTTTATTTTTGGCAGTTTTGTCGGTTGTTCGCGATGATATTTCCGATGGAAACTGGGCCCTCGTGCCGCAAGGGGTGTAATGCCAGGGAATGCCATAGAATCGCTCGTAGAATTTCAAATTCTCTCAACATTGAGCAAGCCTCGAAATACCAAAATTCTAAGCCACGATCATACCGAGATGTTGGTAACAACAATGGCTCGTCTGACGCTCCGATGCTTCATTTGTTATTGGCTGGAGAGCGCACCCCAGGTGGTCGTCCACCAAGACGACCATATACACTTCGAAAGTAGACCGGGCTGTGCCATCGGAATACCAACACCGGAAGACAAATGACAGCCACTAAACCGTTCACCACCAAATTTCTCGCGCACGTTCACCCTCTATTCTCCAAATAACATCATCCGACAGAAAGGCCATGAGTTCTCAACCCGAACAGATGCCTTAAAACGAGGACAACGCGTTGGGAATCGCTGCCTCGGAATCATTTTGATATTTTCCTCCATTTCATTCCAAATAATTGATAATATCATTAATAATTAATATAAATCGATTTAATATTTTTAGTATATAATATTAAGTTCATCGTAATTAATACAAATAAATATTATTTATTTATTTATTTATTTATTAATTCATTAAGAAGCCTCTTAATTAGTGTTATTAATTCATAAGCGAAGCGCCGCTTTCGTTAATTTTTTTATCTGCATTTATAAATTTATTAATAAATGTTCTAAAATTTATTCATCATTTTTTGAATAATTCTCATTTGGATGCTGAAGCATGTCATTTTTCTCATTTTCCTGGACCATCGACACCCTGGCCGATAGATCGAAAAGAAAAAAATTCAAAAGTGTCGCCGCGGTGATACGAAAAAAATATTACCGAGTACCTGACGTTGATAAGGCGAATCGAGGTTTTGCCTGCTCGAGTTGATATGAGAAAGCTCGATGTCGGTACAAGAGCTCGTCGATAAAAAGAATTTCCATCTTGATATGAAGCTTTTGCAGGACACAACGTTTTCTACCCGGGGCAAATGGATGCAACGGGAAACTTAACGATTGAGTCTCTACCACGAGAGCTTTAGGCTTGCGGGGAGTCAATTTATCGTCATTCGGATCGAAATTAACCAACTGCGATAACGTGGGGGAACTTGACCCTTCGAAAACATTTTCGACTCTTTGGGAAGGAAATTTTTACAAAAATAAAATATAATATGGATTTTGAAAAGTTTTCCAAAGTATCGAATTTCATAGTGAAATTAGAATTTTTTTTTCTACATTTATTTATTACTAGGTCGACAATAAAATGAAGTAGCGAATCGTGATTTTTCATTTCCCAAGAAATTAGATGGACTGCAGAGGGAATCCTTAATAAAAATAGTGAAAAATATTTTTTTAGTATTTTGAAAGCTCCTTGAGGTATGAAAGATGTAGAATTGTCTGAAAAGACAACGCGAGCACTTTATTTTCTCGTCGTTCTCGTGATCCACTTACTATCCCCATGATCATATGGGAACTCCGATAAATCGGGTTTCCAGCTGGTCCCTTAATATTATACATGTATATGTTTGTTTTATATTTTTTTTTTGTTTGATATGGGAGGGATTTTTTTTTTTTTTTTTTTTTTTTTTCATTTGCGAGTTGGTATCGGTCGATACCCGAGCGAAATCTAACAAGAAGCAAAATCTGTGTTGGGCAAAAAAAAGCTCAAATTGGCAATATAAAAACTAGATGTGCCGACGCTTTCATATTCAGACCTTTCGTTTCATTATTTCTGTCGACCTCCAATATGGAGGAGAGATAAATACGAAAATTGATATTAGCTCAATGGTTATTAATTCGTGGATTAAAAAAAAAGGAAGAAAAAACGATCCATTGGGCTCGGGAAAAATCTCAGAATAAGGGAAACGTGTTCTCGTGGTTAGGGAAATATCAAATTGCCAATAAAAACGACCAGGAGGATTTTGCCTTCCATTTCATTATTTTCGGTATCCTCCCAAATATAAGAAAAAGGATGAAATATTGTAACGTTCTCTTTGAATCGTGTTCCGGAAAAAAATACCTCATAAAAAATGTCCCCGACCCACGAGGCCACATTTTTTTTTCTGTAACTCTATCGCAGAGCATTTAATCAGAAAAATATTTATAATGAAAAAATAATAAATTCTTACGAAAAAGCCGACGCAGGTGTTTTACCGAAAAGAGTTTCTCCAACTATTCCGAGTGGTGCTGCCGAATCCATTCGTCAAAAACTGCTCGAGACAAATGAGACAGTAATAATGGAAAAAAGGGACAACCGGAGCAAGAAAAACTTGACAAACTGATGAAGATGAAGTGAGTACTTGAGGAGAATTCAGCTTACCTGCTGTCGAGCCCCATTCAACGATACAAATCGCTTCTTTTATATTTCAATGGAAATGGTCACCTTAAATGGCACTCTCAAGTGTTATTTCTCTTTTCATAAACGCATCTTGGGTCAATCTGACCCGAGGCGTTGTCTTTCAAATCGTTGTATTCAGGTAAATCTGCAATCTTTGTTTTTTTTTTTTTTCCGGAGATGGTTTAAGAATTAATTAAATGGACTCAATAAGAATAAATTTTATTTCAAATTTTTCATTCAATTCAATTATTTATTCAATTACATTAAAAATTTTGAAAACAATTTTTTTTTTAATCGAATTGATATTTTTATTAAATGTATAATGTAATTAAATTATTAACTAATTGCTTTTCAATTCAATTATTAATTCAATCAAAATTAATCAAATTAATGATCTAATTTAATTACAAAATTTGTAATAAATTCATTTTTCGAGGAAACCGGAGATTAAGCGTCAAAATATTCGTTGGTGGTTGAAAATTGGTGGGTCAAAATGACCCGGTGGTTTTGACCATCATTTTTTTGAAGCAATTTTAACTTTTTTCTTATCTGATTACTTCGTGCAGTTGAATTGAGTTTGACGGTAAAAAAAGAACTTGAAAATCAAATCCCATTGCAATTTTAAGTCGCGATTCGATTCCTTCTGGTCCCGGGGCAAAAATATAGGAATACTTGAGCAGTGACCTCGGCGTGGAAAAGTGTCATCTATTTTCAGACGTTTGACACATTTTCCTCGTGAGGAGGCTATGCCCGGAATACGTACCGGAGTTGAAACTCATAAATCAGGTTTCGATCGATATATCGCATTTATAAATGCTCGAGTAGTATGCATGTAAAAACGGCGATGCGAAAAAAAAAAGGCTAACTCTAACGTCGATCGGGAGTCAATTTTGCATTAGAAAAAAAAAAAAAAATGTCTCGATGATTTTTTAAAAATAATTAATTATTTTTGCATCATAATATGGAAAATTATTTCTCGCGCAATCTTTCGGAAGAGGATGTAGAAAATCGATGAAAAATAAATCGAGGTTAACTCATGTGGAAATAGTAATTAAAATATATTCAAACGTTTTTTTAACAAGGACACGGATACGTCGAGAGGATTGAGGCGCGCGGAGATGGCAGATTTATATTCTGGTTTAACGCCTCTTTACAAATGGCGATTGCACCAACCGGCGGAGAATAATTACGAGACTTTCATTTCTCCTTTTTCATTGAAGCTGGAGCGATAAGAGAAGAAAAAAAAAAAAGATTATAATTTTTTTCGCATCGTTTCTCGCGAGCAGGAATTTCCTGAAAACTCGAAGCAAGTTTTCTCCCATTGCAGCTCCCATTTTTATGCACTTGTAAAAAATTAAAAGTCCAACATCTCGCGAGTTTTTATTTCCTCAACGTTTTGGAGCGATCGCGAGACACGAAGATGGATAAAAAATTGACGAGGCCTCGTACGGTAGATTTGGGACGAGGTTGCCGCATCGAGGGCTTAGAACATGATGAGCAGCAAAAAAGAGATCGAACCCTCATCGCAGGCGGATGGTGAGCAAGCTCAACTCGCAGGGGGTGCTTTCCAAAGGAAAATACGATACAGGAGGTGGGGGGAGAGGGGGCAGGGATGGGGAGAAACAGATCGCGAGTCGAGAGCGAGAGAGTAAAGCGCGAGGACGGAAAAGACAGAGGAGCAGAGACGGAAAGGAAGAAGAGAAGCTAGCCGAGGAACCAGAAAAGTGGGAGATTAGTGGTGGGGATTGTTGGGAGCCCCAGCAGCGGCAGCACCACCAACCGGTTGTACGTGCAACCGGCTTTCCCGGAAGCGGGAAAGCTCGCGGACCACCCACGGTTCTTCATTCCGGTCCCGTCAGCCGTCCGAGTTACGCCGCATTTCGTAACTCCGCGATCACCAGAATGAAACTAATTACAACAACCCTTAGACACCGATGAATAATCAATAAATCCATCATTTCTCAAAAAACCAAAAAATAAAATTAAAAATGTGAAAAAAATGATGAATTTTCGACAATTTCGAATTATCTACACCGGAGATCGAGGCTAAAAAAATATCGCTAGAAATATTTTTTGTAATACATCAAAAATTCATTTTTTTGACACAAATTATTTGAGTGCCGGACCAGAAACTACCCCCACACGTGAAGGGAGCCCTCGTGAAATTTTAAACAAATATTTTGACGATATTTGGATTTTTTTCAACTTTTCAAAAGTATCGAATTTTATAGTGAATTTGGAATTTTTTTTTTTTTTTACATTCATTAATCGAATAGAATTTTTGTATTTGACAGGCCAAGTCGACAATAAAATGAAGTAAAAATAATATAATGTATTATATACAAATATAAATAAAAGTAGTGGTGAGTGTGTGCGTGTGCGAGGGCTTGTGATTTTTTGTTCCCGAAAAGTGAGATTTAAAAAATGTTTCATTAGGCTCAGAATTCGTAAAGGAAAAAAAAAAAAAAAAGTACACGCCGCGGAACAATTGAATTTCTTGTAAATAATCAAGCTCGCTTTCCCGCTAGAACGAGAGACCGTGAATCGTGATAACTTTGTTTTCATTCGGCTACGGCAGACAAAATTAATTACTCATCACCAAGGAACATTAATTAAAAAACAAAAAAAATGGAAAATAATGATGAACAAAATATGAAACTGTGTGCTACAATAATCAAATGAAAAGTTGATCGTAAAAGTGAATGTAAACCACGTCGTGTTCCTCAAAAATTAATTATACGGATCATGTTAATTAAAAAATAAACAAAGTTGTTAATTATTTCTTTCTGTATTAATTAAAAAGTTAAATAATACGAGGAAAGTGAAGAGATGAGTCAAAATGACGTTTGTACAAAAAAAACATTAGAGTTCTTTTGAGCTCTTTTCGGTAAAAGTGACCAACTTCGTTCTCGACGAATAAGAAGGCCAACATCGATGAGCTTTTTTTTCCTGACAAAGTTCAAATGAGTTTTACGTCGCTCTTATCATTATCGTCTAATATACCGCCAGGTATAACTCTCCTCTGGAATATATATGTTTTTATTCAACGCTGATTTGGCACGTGGTACGTGGGAATAATGATTGATCGATGGCGAACGACCCTGGACTTGAATGAAGACCCAAATCGTAAGTCTGTCACTGAGAAACTTTACAAACACGAGCCAAGTTTTCTAGAGCTCTTGAAAATCAATTTTATACGCATTATTCATTATCCCAGTCGTCCGGAAATACATGTTGCGCGAAAAACTCGCAAAACTTGAGAAAAATTCTGAGTAATTAATTTTTTTTGATCATTTTTATTTTTATTTTTTTCAATATTTTTCGAATTTTTGTCGAATATTTTTTTTGTAATGTTTCCAGGAAATTTGGTCAAAATTGGGTGAAATATTATGCGAGTTCCAAAGTTCGATTATCATTAGAGATCGACAATTGCTTTTGGGAAAACTAATCACTCGATTATTGAAGAGCACGTATCTGAGGAGTGAGGGTCGGTTGTCACCACAAAAAAAATCATTCCTAGCCACCCTGGGCGATAGAGAAACGACCGATATTCACGGTTAGCCCTTTAGCTTGTGAAATCGATTGACACACCCGACGTCAATTATTCATACAGCCACCGAAATAGACCACGGATTTCGTGAAACAAATAACTGCCCCGGACTATTTAATTCAATCAAATATTCCATAATTCAATAGAGATCAATAATTCAAAAGGAGAAAAGATTTCGTGAAAGAAATTGTTAGAAATTTTTCCACGACTATTTCTAAAAGTTGGGAAAAAAAGGAATTTTATTTCATTCGAACGGGAAAGGGATCAAGAAACATTTCAAAAAGAAATAGTTCAACTCAATATTCAATAATACAATAAAAATTGAATTATTTAGAAGGAGAAGAGATTTCGAAAACTCGACAAAAAAGAATTTCATCCCATTCGAATAAAAAAATGATGAAACAAAATTTCAAAAGAATAATTAATAACGTATTTCCATGGAAAACTTGAGTGCATGATATTTTTCCAATTTTTCCAACCTTCTTCCCTCGAAGTGAGAGAATATGAATGGCTGGGAAGTGAAAAAATGGTTGATTTTCGAGGTGAAAAGCTGGATGCTCTGGGCGAGATAAACGAGGAGCATAAAATGATGGTTTTCAATGTTGATTCTGACTTTGATGTTGGAGTTGTTACTACACGGAAAGCTTAAAGTGGGATTGAAATAAAGGTTTGGAAGATGCAGGAAGCTTGAGCCGATGATCGCCCCAAAAACTTGATAAAAATCTCCGACCCTCGATTTCCTGTCTGACTGTTCTACCCTCGATCCTTCCAGCCCCTCAAAGACACACTCGTCTTAATTATTTTTTTCTCCTACGGATGACTTATCGTCTTACAAAACGCAAATCTCATTTTCCTAAAGAAAAGCTCTTTCTCCCTGGCACCCTTGATACTGCCTGCGACGATTAATCAATCGAGCTCTTTGCCAGAGAGAAAAAAGCCAAGAGCATTATCAATGACTCAGGCCCTTTCCTCGCTGTTGAAAACCCAATTTTAGGGATTCGATCGTTCAACCAATTTCCTAGAAACAGCTGCGCGTGGGGCATGTTTTTTTCATCCCCTTACTTGTGTTTACATCTTCGAGGACTTTTAACGAGAAATTCAAGGGATGCTGGCCCAAGTTATCTTAATTAATGACAAAATAATAGAACTCGAAAGTCAAACATACATTTCTGTGCTCTGAGATGAATAATTATTTCGAGATTCAGTTCCAAGTTAATATCGCAAGTGATTTGAGGGATGAATAAAAATTTTCAAGCAAATGGCTTGGGTTGAGACTTTATAACTTTTATCGATAAAGTCAAATCGCTTCGGGGCTTTTATTCCGATGCGTAGAGCGAGAAGGAGAGAGAAAAAAAATTACGACAACATTATTACATGTCCTGACGATCTGCAATGTCATGGGGTGTGCATAAAGTCTTGTATATGTCCCTATAAAAATGATACGAGACAGCGACATACGAAAAAAAAAAAATCCAAGATCGAGGACGTTCAGCGAGCCGCAGGTTATTGACTCGCGGAGACGCTACCAGACGAATTATCAAACATCTAAATTGGCTTGAAATATACTCCGTTTTGAAGATAAATTTTTTTCTGCGAAAAAATATTCTTTAATGGTTTTTCGCCGACGAGGCGAACAGAAAACCTGCGAAAGTCTGTCTGTCGATATTTTTTTCTCATTTTTTCGATAAAAAATCAAAAGTTTCTGATTTATAATCCGATTTTATTGAAAGTTTTTTTATAGATTGTTAATTCGGTTTTCTTCGACAAATATTTTTGACTCCTAATTTTTCTTGGTAATCGAATGCAAAAAAAAAATTATTTTTGGCGAAAAAATAGAAAGAAATTCAACAGACATTTAAATGCAGAGACGAACGAGAGCGATTGACAAAAATGATTGAAAAATAATCTCACCCCCGCGTAGAGAAATAAGCAGGAATGCATCGAGAAAATCGAGTTTTGCATCGCAATGCCGAAGGATACGAATGAAAGGCCCGGGTCGATAGAGTCGAACTGCATAATTCACGAGTCCGACTATTACGTGGCATTACAATGCGAGACCATTGCGGAATGTTTATGAGAATAGCTCGTCGTTCGCTCGACGTCGTATTCGTCGTCGATTCCCGATGACGTATTGAATTTTCAAATAATTTGCACTCGATTCACGAACCGCGAAGATTCATCACAGTCCGCGCTAAATTAACTGACCGATCGTTTGGCCAATCTCGCTAAAACCCCCACCATCTCATTAGTTCACCCTTTTCCGCGATCGAACTTGAAAACAACATCGATTTTCTCCAAGCCTCTGTTTTGCCGAGGAGAGCACAAAAAAACGCCCTGAATAATTTCATCCCGCGCGTTCCTTCGATTCAAATTTTCCTCGTTTCTTTTTGAATTCAAGCAATTCGTGAAAATATTTTTTTTCCTTGAATTAAAAAACAAAAAATTTCATCACAATAAAATTGAAAATATTCAAACCCTAAAGAAACCCTTCGGACCTAAAAAAAAAAGATTTGGTAAAAATCAATAAAATTTATTTATCAAGTTGAAAAATGGATTAATTTAAATACCATCCTCATAGACATTTATTTGCTCCGAATAATTTTGATCGTTCGATACGTAATAAATATGTCATTCATTTTAAACAACACATTTGTTTGAAATGAATAAATATTTCTTGGTATTCAATAAATAAGTATTCAATTCAAAAAAAGTTTTTGCAAGTATTCTTTTTTATTAATTTTCAATGAATCTTTTATTCGGGTGCAAGTGCATATTGGGTCAATTTAACCCGTCAATAAATTTCTCAAAAAAAAAAAAGAAAGTTATAAATGCCAAATCATTTGTTGCCATTGTGTGGGAAAATTTTTGGGCTCACAATGACCCAGTATGTGCGCGAAACTGGGACTCTTCATTTTTTTAAATTCTTCCCAAGTTCCATTAAATCGCGACATGAAAATAAATCTCGACAGGATCGTTTTTCCGGTAATCGAAGATTTTTTAAAGAGCATTTAAGTTTTCCTCGTACCTAGAGGGTGACATCGCGGTTTCTCTCTCCGTCTCTCGCGTGTCGCTTTTGTACGTGCAAGCAGCACGTAAATAACTTAACTCGGTGAAAAAAATTAGTGGGTCTTGGTAACACAAAGAGGCGAGAAAATGTAATTAATAGAACGTCCAGCTGCTTTAAGCATGTACGTTCGCTTGTAATTATGGAGTAAAAAATAAAGTACAACAATAATTAAAAAGTGTGTGCACGTAAAAGGATGCTGTGAGGAAAAATATTTACCAAAAAAGAGAAAAAATCGGCCAAGTTGTCGAGAAAATCATGAAAAATAATTTAAAAAAAACGAAAATAAAATTGAAAAACGTTGAAATTTTTGATTCCAGATCCCATAACATCGCAGAAACGTTGCGATGGTAAAAAATATGCCAAGAAAATTACGGGAGCTTGGTCAAAAGATGCCGATGACATCGAGGGAGCCTCCGGACGACCGAATAATTATTTCAAAGTGCAACGAAGAGTTTTCCTCGTGGTGTAAAAGTGGAAAGTGCGTCGGGAGCAGTCCATGGGAGTGAGAATAAAAAAAAAACCTCCATCAAAACGTCGAATCATCAAAGAGTGAAGGTTTTTTGTTTGTTTGTTGGAAAATGGAAAAAAATAAAAAAGATTTTGTAAAATCGAGAATATAAGATGGATTTTCAGGCGGAAGCGATTGAAAAAGTATAAAAAATGGAAAGAAACGTAACTGCGGAATGGGGCGAGTTGAATGTGACGGAATTGAATACGGCAAGTTTGTTGAACGTGTTGATGGATACGGGACAAAATGGGAGCGAGGGATCGGTAGTGACGCGGACGTTTCACGAGGTCCCATCCCATAATGATCTCGAGAGCGTAATAATTCTTGTGACAAAAGCGACGATAATGAGTTTTATAATATTGTCAGCGTTGCTGGGGAATCTTTTGGTAATCGTATCGGTAATGAGGCATCGCAAGCTCCGCGTAATAACCAATTATTTCGTAGTATCATTGGCACTGGCGGACATGTTGGTCGCGATATTCGCCATGACCTTCAACGCCAGTGTCGAGTTATCGGGACGTTGGTTATTCGGTTATTTCATGTGCGACGTATGGAATTCCCTCGATGTTTTTTTCAGCACCGTATCGATATTGCATCTCTGTTGCATTAGCGTCGATCGCTATTACGCCATTGTTCAACCTCTTGATTATCCATTAATCATGACTAATCTCCGGCTCGGGACTATGCTGAGCGTCGTCTGGTGCTCCCCAACCGTTATCAGCTTCTTACCCATTTTCGCCGGATGGTACACCACCCAAGAACATCTCGAATTCCGACAAAATTATCCCGACATTTGCATGTTTCAAGTTAACAAACTTTACGCCGTCATCAGCTCCAGCGTCAGCTTTTGGCTTCCTGGCATTATCATGATTGCCATGTACTACAAGATCTACAGGGAAGCTGATCGACAGGAGAGAGTACTTTATCGGTGAGTCCGGGTCTGGGCAGCCCATACGGCGAATGCCTCGAATTTGCTATCGATTACGATCCATAAAAAAAACAATTGTCATCATCCATCACCGAAATTTTTTCAAAATTATCCCAAGTTGAAAAAAAACGACAATGAGGTGTGTCGAGGAAAATATATATTAATATTTAGCGCAGGTATAAAAAGTATGAAAACAAAATAATTGTAAATTATTTCGTGCTCGAGTGGTAAAAGCTGAGGAGGCTGTAGGTCAAGTGCACAATTATTAAAATGAAACAATTACCCGGCTATAGAAAGATGAGAAAAGCCCACCGCGAGTTTCCGAAGTGAGGTAACTCGAGGCAGCAAAATGCAAATCGTATGGAAGGGCTCTTGAGGTTGTTCCTTCCGACTCTTTGGTTTGCGTCTTTTATATTAATTAGGGGCTCGCACAAAGCTTTCGAATTACAACGTTTCGGCTGGTTGGAAAATATATGACGATTTTATTTGTCGACTTTGCCGATGGGTTTCGAAATTAATTTTCGTAGCGCTCAGCAAAGACTCGACTTTTCCACTTTTTATGCAAAATTTATAAACAATTGTCCATAAAAAATGTACAAACACTTTTAATAGATAATTCAAATATAAGACTTTCCATATAAAATGTGCAAGTAATTTAATTTTCCACGATATATTCGCATTTTTAATTAGTAAGGGTTGTTTGAGGGTTCATCCCCTCGCGCGGATAATTAACTCACTTCCTGTTGAAAGTAGAACGACCTGTAACTTCTATGATTACCGAAAACTGCTTCGTTTTGAGTTTGTTAACTAAACGACGGAAGCAGCCCCTCGAAGTCTTTTTCTCCTGGTTTACGAGAAAAAAAGTCTCACGCAATATTTTATATGGAAATAAAATACGATTTATTAAAATGAATGAAACATTTCCAAGAGATGACGAATTAAAGGTATTCAAGGTCGATACTCGTCTCGTAGTGTTTTCAGAAACTTGACGAGTTCTAATTCATACGATCTGCCGAATTGTTCATTAATTTTGTCCACTAATATTCGTAGAGCTTTTTTAGAATCGACTTTACGAGAACTGGCGACTGCATTGACTTGCTTCTCGAATTTATCGTCAATACGATATTTGCGGAGACTGTGCTTCATGTTCCGGAAGATTAGAGACAGGAGGTAGTCGCCGGTCTCAACAATGAGGTCCTTTAGTTCAGCGAAAAAGTTCCAGACACTCTGAGGTGATATGATCGATAGGAAGCCGCTCTCTGACTCGAGATCGGTGGCCTCGATTACGGACTCCTCGGTTTTTTCCGTGTCGTCCGTATCTTCCGAATCCTCGCTTTCCGGTTCTTCATCTTCATCGTCTTCGTCGACGTCTCCATCGTCGTCCAAGCTCTCGTCACTGTCTTCCTCTCCAGCATCCGGTTTTTCTTCTTTATGGCCTTCACCGTCAGATTCTTCGTCGTCATCATCCGCATCATCCGGTTCGTCGGGCATTTCGACGGTTTCCTCATCTTCATCTTCCTGTTCGGTTTTTTCATCCTCGGCGTCTTTGTCTTCGTCGCCGATCGTTTCTCCTTCAGCCTCGTCTTTCTCTTCTTCCTCATCTTCTTCTTCTTTATCTTCGTGACTTTCCGCTTCACCCTCGTCTTTTTCTTCTCCTTCATCGCCTTCATCTTTTTCATCGTGGGTCTCGCCTTTCTCTCTTTCTTCTTCATCTTCTCCTTTTTCTTCGTGGGTTTCTGCCCCGTTCTCGTCTTTTTCTTCATCTTCTCCTTTTTCGTCATGAGTTTCTGTGCCACCCTCGTCTTCTTTTTCTTCTTCTTCATCTTTTCCTTTATCTCCGTGAGTTTCTGCGCCATCCTCGTCTTTTTTGTTGCACTTTTTCATCTTCTTCGTGTTCATCGTGATCTTCGTGTCCAAGAGTCGTTTCTTCCTTGTCGACTGTGTCTCCTTCCGGAGACACGTGACTGTCCGAAACCTCTGACTCTGTCGTACTCGCCGCTTCTTCCTTCCCGTTTCCCTCAATTTTGTCATCAACTTTTTCATCCTCAACATCCGCTTTTGCAGTCGAACTTTCAGCCTCGATAATGGCCAAAGTGACCTCTGTAATCATAACCTTAATCGATCGAAACTATTTTTTATCAATATTAACCCTCCGAGTACACGCTGGGTCATTTTGAATGAAACTTTCTTTGTCACCGATTGTTTGGCATTTAATGGCAACGAATGTGTCGACATTTTATTACCGATTTCGTAAAAAAAAAAGTAATAAATAAATAAGTAAAATAAAGTAATAATAAAATAAAAACTAAAATCTAAATAAATGCCAAATCAATGAATAAATAAAAATAAATATCGACTCAATATTCACAATCATTGAATTTATTTAATTAAACGTTACCAGTCTTCTCTGTTTCTTCGACCTCTTTGTCTTCGGGTTCAGTCGGTTTTTGAGAATCAATTTGACTTCCTGATTCTTCGACCTCTTTCTCCTCGGGCTTAGTCGTTTGTTGAGGATCGTTTTGACTTACTGGTTCTTCGACATCGTCGTCCAAAGTTCGTCCACGTTTCGTTCTAGTGGACTCTTTTAATTTGCGAGACAAATGCCCCCACAATCCTTTGATCCTGTTTATCACATTTTTCAAAGTCTAAAATTTATCCACCAATGATAAAATTTGCTTCATGATGAGAAATTTGAAAAAAATGAATGAAGCCTCACCGGATTGGATCCAAATCTCTGGGCTAAATTTTCTCTCAATTGTCTCCTTTTCTCACTCCGAATAACTAAAAAGTTTCTGCTCCCGTCACAAGCGTATATCCCTTGATTTTTATCTTCAAACATTAAAACGCAATTGTCGTAGTTATTTTTCTCCGACGGAGAAAATTCGGTTTTATTATCATCGTCGGTCTCTTCAGTCACGTTTATTCGTCGGAACAATTCCATCGTCAAAGTTTCGCGATGAATCTTCCTCGAATTTTCATTATTCTTATCCGGTGCTCGTTCGTGTCTCGAATCCATAGCATTTCCAAGACGAGCAGAGCTTGCTGTCAAAAAAGTTGGTAAACCCGATAAGAAATATTTTTATGCTGGGCCACGTATTGGATATTCCTCCGGTTTCATTTTTATCATTAATCACAATTGTCGATCTTTATCAATCGTCTCAATCCGAACGGATCGGGAGGAACGATCGAGAATACAAAAAAAAAAACACGAAAAAGCTCAATTTTTAACATAAAATCAGGAAAACGAGAATAAATATGTTTTTTTTTATGAATCGGCCCTCACTTTGCAAAATAAAAGTAAAAACAAGCAGGAAATCGAGGCTCCGAAACATTTAAACTTAAATTTCGTCTTTCGACCGTCAGCTCGTACCACTTTTCCAATACTATACGCACAAAAAGGAGACCAAGAAAAATTGCGATCGTAAACGTCATGTATTTATCGCCTTGCTTTACCTGATTAATCCCTCGGCTTTGCACTCGCAGCGAACGATTATGATTTCCCTATAATATCTGATATAAATTATTCCCATTTGACTTATCGATTGCGTTGCCATTTCTCAGAGACTGAAAACTCTTATTATGTGCAGATTTGATTGAAAAAAAAAATGAGGATCTTCAAAAAATTAATAATGTTATAAATATTGATATAAAATAATCTAATTCAATTTTTATATGTATTTTCTAATAATTTTTTTAATAAATTCTGAAACAAAATTTTTCAATTAATTTTTTTATTAATTTTTCATTCAATTTTCGAACCAATTTTTGAATAAGTTTCGGAAAAAAATATTATTATTAATGATATGCCTAAATTGATTATTTTTCTCATGATTACCGGATCACTTGACGAGTTCCTCGAGCACATTCCATGACTCAAACCCCCGACTCTTCACTCCACTTGACTGTTTGGATCTCGTGTGCTTGCGAAACGCCCCCGGGTTGTTGCCCGAAGCGAGTATTTCCTTAGGTACTTGTGCAGTATCGTATTTGCACGAGGGTCAACAAAACTTTAGGGAATTCACTGAATTCCAGGTGGTTCGAAGGATCACAAAGTAAAAAAGACTGGCTCTTGGTTAGCCATTGATACTCGAGCCAGGCCATGGCAAACTGTTTAACCAACACCAAGTATTTCCTTTGCTCAACTCAACTTTATCGCACTGAAAAAAAAGACACCAAGATTAACCATAAAAAATTCACGCAGGACGCTTTATGGTGAAAATTACCATGAAAAATGGTCAGTACGAGAGTATGTGATGGAATAACCAACAACTAATCTTGAGCATTTTCAATGGTAAATTATGGTAAAATATTTTATTTCTATGGGAAATATGGACCATAAAGTGTCCACCAATGAGTTCCCTGTTCAATTATTTTTTCGCCGAGTGCAGCGGTAATTGAAAAATTGGCAAATTATTCAACGAAATTCTATCCAAAAATATGATATGAAAAAAAAATTTTAAGCTCGATGAAATATGATTCAGTCATCTTTTTGGATTTTATTCATTTTTGCCAAAGATTATGAGAATTGGAAATTCAACATTTTTCATTATTCAATCTTTTATGATAATTTTCCGGAATAAAGGAGGGGAAAAAGGCAGAAACGGCTGATTCCAAACGGAAATGGTTGAATGTAGTGTGACACGATGAAGATTATAAATCGAAGCTTGAACTTTGCTGAGCCGAGCAAAGAGGCCACTCGCGGATAGGCTGATGAGGTTCAACAACGAGTGAAGAGAGCCTTTAATCACATGCGTGAATTAATTACGCGATGAGCAGGCTAGTATGTGTGTCCATCATGTTCTAGGATTACACTCCCTCGCCCGTTCTCCCTCTTTCTCGCTCTATTCGATCCCGCAGCATCCCGGATAACTCACACAGTCTTGTATACTATACAGTGTGGAGAAGCTGTGCAAATCCACTTTCGCCATTATTGGATAAGCACCGAGTCTTAACCATCCCAAAGACTTACTTGCACATTCCATTATGTTCCAAGCTCGACCTTACCCTGAGAAAAACCCGATCGAAATTCAATCCGGTCTCCCAGATGGACGAACCAACGAGAAGGTCCAAGTTCATGTTTTTTTATTTTTATTTTCATTGTAAACAACAACAAAAAGGACCAAACTTTCTAGACTCACAACTTTTTCAGCTTTCACATATTTTCATTCTTTCGAGTCAAAAATTCATAAGGTTTTCTTCACCGTGCTTATGCTTTTCACAAAGAATACCATATACTTTTTATTTCTTTTGCAATGAACTTCAACAATGTTGTCAAAGTTTGTCAAAGTAACTTGATCAGCTTCGAAAAATAATATCATAATTCCTGTCATCGATGTCAATCATGAAAATTATAGAATTAATCATAAAAATTATTAAAATATCAAAATTAATGAAAAATAAGAGGAAAAATAAATTAAAAAATACATACGAACTCAAAATTCGTAGCAGCGACGAAATTTTTTGATGGCTTGGCTTTCAGACTATTGGTCAATCGAATCGTCTATTTTTATCATTTTACACAACCCTAACGAACGCGTTGATTGAGGTTTAATTGTATCACAGTGGAAACGACAAACTGATGTCTCCCATCTGGAAAAGCAATTAGTTAACTTTAAAAGTTACTCGATGGAAAGTCGTGACGATTGTAGAAAAAAAGAAAAAAAAAAGCGTATCGTCAAGTTCGTGTGAAAATCCAGTGTCGCCGATGAGCCGTGGAACCCCGTCGAGGTTGGTATACCGAGGATTTAACCCTCCGCGGATCGTAAGGGTCTTTTCCGACTCAACCGATCCCTTTTTTTCTTTCAAATATCTCGTTTTCTAAACGTTTTATTTGAAAATAAAAAATGCACCGATTCCTGCGACTGTGAAACCTTGAAGGAGAATCAATGGAGAGTAATGCAGAATTTTTTTTACATTTTTTTCTCCCCAAACTCGAGACATACAAGCGGCAGGACCAAAAGGACATTTGTTTTACATTTTTCCCCTCTTAATTCGTGAAATACGAGTGACAGGACCAAAAGGATCCTTTTATAATCCAGAGAGTGTCATAAAAGATGAAATGTCCGAAACGGAGCGTTAAGTAAATTAATAATTGGCCACGTTTGCTCAATGGCTGATCATGTAACGGGATAATTTGGTATAGGAATTCAGGTAGTTTGTGCGAAGAGCACGTAGCGTGGGCAATATTCATGGTGTGCCCGAATATGCGGTTGAAGGAAAATTTGTGGTTGGACTATTCCGAAGCAATCACCTTCGCGTTCAGCAGCATCGCTATGCTTATGAATGAAGGCGATGAAAGGGTCATGTTATGCGAAGGCATGAGCGCAAAGAAGAAGCGAGAACGAGAGCGAGGAGAGCAAAGGAGCCGCGGAGAGGCTGCGAGAGACGAAACAGGAGGGTTCGATGAAGCGAATCATAGAGACGACCCGTTCCTCTTTCGACTCCGGTGTCGAGAATACCGTTCGTACGAAATTCTACACGAGAATAAACGTCCGTAGAATATGTTAACAGCTTTGGCCAAGGTCGTACCGTGAAGGAGGTCGCACAGGAAAATTATGGAAAGAAAGAAGACGAACGGCAGCACGAAGTGTTATTCCGGTTCGATCTCCAGTTTCGTTGGGTTTGAGCTTACGAATGACCTCGATTACGTCTTCCCTGGTGTATTGCTGGACCAGCGTGTATCCTCAAGTCCAAACCATATTTCCAGCATCATTTTCCCTCGATCGATCACGAGGAAGGATAAAAAAAGATGATAGTAAATCGACGTGGACCGAGATCCAGCTTTTTCCAATTTCTTTTGAATTTTTTCCGAACGCGAGACTCGCGAGACTCGCCTAAGATACCAAATGGATGAGATCGATGCTGATAAATAATTGATAGTGGATATTTTTCCTCACCGACTCTCTTCGATCTCTATCAGTTCCTTTGTTCTTCAATTTCGTCAGTCCTTTGGCTTTTTCCGCTTTTCTCGGGGGCATTAACTCCGTCAAATGTCGACGTCGATCGGGTCGATGGACCAATTGGATGCTGGAGTTTGATAGGAACATCGCGTCCTATGTCGTTTCGAATAAAAACCTGACAAAAGCGCTTTCCCTCGATAAAAGGATTCTCCAATTTTCATCTGTAATATCTTCAAAGCTTTCGTGTTAATTTAATGTCTGTGACTGTCTCTTTTACGAGGATGTGTTCGATCCTCTATGGACCAAAGTGATTCTTGCCCAGCGAGCCACCCTTCCATCGCTCTGCCAGAGCAAACTGAGAGAGAAGAGCAAAGTCAACGATATTGATTTTCCAACGAGCGAACATTAACGTCCGCGTTCCACTTTTCGGGTCAGCCGAAATAAGTCACCTGAATCCAATAGGGGGAGGGGGGGGGGGGCAGCAGAGGGGAGATTTGGTTTCTGCTCTGCAGGTCTCCCAAAGGACAACGGACTAAATTCCAGGACCAATTCCCAGAGGATTACACGCACCAAAGACACTGTCCTGCGGTCTAAATTTCCTCAATTGCATAAATTTGCAAATGGGCAACATCTTAGCTCAGCGATTGAGATGAATTTTTACATTTTACCCAAATAATCGTATGCGCGCCATTTTAACCGCAATACCTCCTTCACAACGCCAACGCGAAACATCAAGGGAACGAGCGCAATGGTGCAGACTGCCATCACTTTTGCTCAATGACTCTGGCAGCCTTGTGTCTGTGAGGAGGAGAGAGAGAGAGAGAGGAGAGAGAAAATTTTAACATATCGAAAACGATTTAAAAAAAAAAAAGAACTATACTGGAATTGAAATTTCGTTGAAAAACGTTGCGATATTTTGTTGAACACGGTAAACTAAATATTTCTTGATAATTTTGAAATATCGATCTTGTCGAAAAAACCTTTCCTTTCAGTCATAAAAAATAAATAAAATTAACTTATACGAAAAACATTCAAACGAAATACACAAGAGTAAAAAATATAAGAAAAATATAAGAATACGAACTATAACACTATAAAATAAAATAGTAATGAGTCAAACACATGAAAGTACATAAATAAAATAAATAAGTAATGATAAATCACGATAATCAATAAATTATAATAAAAGGAGAAAGAAAGAGAGGAAGAGAGAGAAATATTACGAGTAAATTACATGATATAGTTCGGGATGTGACTTGATGTTCTCTCTCTCTCTCTCTCTCTCTCTCTCTCTCGCTCTCTCTTCTCTGGTTGGCTCTCGATATCTGTGAGATTGAGGCTGTATCTTCAGAGCTTCTGTTCCATGACTTCGACCTATATTCCGAGGCTCGCATGTACGAAGAAAAGTTTGTCTCTTTTTTGTACCGTTGATTATGACGTGCCTGATGACGACAAGCCACGCAAACTTTATCCCCTCGTTATCCAGCCCTCGACCAATGTTTCCTGCGAGCTCCCTTTTATAGCACCATTTCGGCTTTCCATCCGCCTCATTTGTCCAACGAGCCAACGTACTCTCGAGCTTCTTCAGGCCCATTTGTTTATTCTTTAATACCTCCAGCTACCTCCGTCCTTGCCCACAGCCTCCCATTCCGTCTCCACCAACTTTTACGACCAACCAACTCTTTATATTACACTCTCTCTTGCTATCATTTTCCTCCAAGGCTTTCCGTCCACCTATTGACCCTTCGAGATCTATTTCCCTATCTTATCCCTTTTCGATTCTTCATTTCCACCAAATCTATTTAGAACCACCAAAAAATACATAAAAAAACAAAAAAACAAAAAATTCGGTAATAAAAACAAAAATTTAAAAAAAAACGTTTGGAAACGCTCCACAGCACTTTTTCCATTTTCTAGATACCAGAAAATTCGTTTTCCCTTGGCAAATCTCTCCGGGCATCCGGTTCCAAGTAAATGGAATAATTAAATTGCTTCCTGATTGAAATTCTCTCTATACTAAGAAAATTCACCACCGGACGTCAGAGACGTAATCCGTAAATCGATCGGATTCAAAAAAAAACCTGACAAAATCGAGAAAATCTGAAAATTAACTGAGCGATTCGTCGCTCTCTTTAAAAAAAAATAATAATTAAAAAAAACAATTATTCCTGCATCCTCACGGAAGCCATTAGAGTTTTTTTTTCGTGAGAAAATGAAAAGAGTGAAACGCGACGGCGACCTGGAACGTTACGAGCAACAACTTTAAACCTATTCGCGATAAAAGTCATTACAGCGTAGGGCTTCGTGGAGTCGACACGTCCAAACAAAGAATGGTTGGTCGAGAGAGCTCTCGGGAATAACGTGGCGCGAATGTGTTTCGAGGGTGAGGAAGAAAAAAACTAGGCCTATAATCGACGTTGTCGGGTTAAAAACCCTCGTAGCGGATTACAATGATCGCGACCGCGAAGAAACGACATAACCGAGTATACGACGAATATATGTCCAGCAAGAATTCAAGGAAGCCATATCGAGGCTTGTCGCGCGATGGCCGAGACCCAAGCGGCCTTACTCAACGGCCAAGGGAAACTTGGACTACGAATGTCTTCTCTCGACCCCGACAACTATCTATATTTTAGCCTTGACGATTCAACTTGAACGAGTCTCCGCAAGGTCTGGCCGATGTATGCGAGACTACCTCGCGCCGCACTTCATTTAATACAATCATTTGAATTCTCACGAAATGCCCTTCGAGTACACACTGGGTCATTCCGACCCGAAAACTTTTCACTCCTCAATTGTTTGGCATTTAGTGGCAACGAACCTTTTGGCAGGAACAATAAAAAATAAAAAATGTCTAGGGTCAAATTGAGCCCTATATGCACTCGAGGGCTCAAACGAATTCGCGTCGAATCGTCGCAGTGAAAATTGAAGAATCTTTTTACGTCCCATCGCTCAAGATTTGAATCTGAATAAATTTTCGTCGTATTTTTAAAACAATTCGCTTGCAATATTTCTCCTGCGAAGAGTTTACATCGATACACGTCAGGGAGTAAAAAATTCATGGCTTTTTTCATGATTTTTATTTTGATGAAAAATGAGATTTTCCATGATATCGTATAGCTCGTATTTCTCCGACACGTGTGTGACAATTTCAAGGCGGAGAAGTTTCGTTGACAAATGGAGTGTAAAGAGAGAGAAAAAAAAATATGTCACATTTTGCGGAGCACAAGGAAATCGATGGAAACGTCGAGTTGCACGGAGAGAAAAGGCCCACCGCGTGATTCAGTATTCTCGATTAAACACACCCTCCTCCTTCGACTCGACGACACTTTAAGAGCTCATGCGTGCAAGAGATTGGCCTCACTGGTACACATACAATTTGCATAATCAAGCCACGAGAGCTTATGTTTCGTATGAATCGAAAGCGCAGACTCCATATTCTTAGAAAAAGCTCGTAGGGCGAAAAAAAAAAGTGAAAAATAATAAATGAACGAGTTTCAAGAAAAATAATCAATTATTTGGACGTAAGAATTTGCAGCAGAAAATGAGAATCATTTCTTGAGCCACGTGGGCGGATGAATCCATTTTCTAAAAAGCAAATTATGCCCCCGCGGAGCCAAGGTGAGTTTTGCCGAACTTCAAATCACTACCGGAAAGTTTAAAATCGAAAGAAAAAGTCTCGACGATCCAGATCACGACGATCGAGAAGAAAAAAAAATGCAAAAAAATAGGGAAAAAAATAGTAAGCGAGTTGTGAGGATGCCGCAAGGCTTCAAAGCACCAAGAGAGCTTTTCAAGTGAGGAAACTATACGAAGAAGAGGAATTCCCGAGGAACTGCTCGTTGACGACAACTCGGCCAGCTCCCAAGTGCCTCATTACGATTAAGTCTCCATCAAGGCACACGATCTAGCCTCCTCCATTCCATTCCGATCTAATTTACTCTTAATCCAATATCATAAGATGCTTCCTCGGATGAGGATAGACCGGGCGGCCCGAAGGTAGAGAGAAAATATTGGAAGAACGTCTGACGAGAATTTCGAGAAGGAAGACACCAACTTTCGAGTGTCTCTCACGTGACCTCAATTATTTTCATCCCTTGTAAGTCCCTCGCCGCGTTCAACAATAATAACCTCGAGAATTCCCCACAAAAAGTAACAAAAATAACGAGAGCCAGTCGATTACTTCGAATCGATATTTTCTTTATCCCCAATTTCCACTATTCCCAATCTCTAGCATTCGATCCCTCGATCCAACGCCCAGAAACCTTTCTCCAGTTATTTTCGTTTGTTTGTCGATCGAATTACCCCGCCAACTGCTAATCGATGCACTTATAAACTCTTGCCCGCGGTTGTTTATCTCAGCCACGTCAAACCCCCACAATCTCGATGCCCAATCGAATTAACCGAATCACGAGATCCCAAATTCTCGAAATCCTGTAAAACTTAATCAGGTTCGATCCCAAAAATGAGAATTCAATCAAATTTGGTGAATACTTTCTTAAACAATATATACGGGGATACTATTTTTTTCACAATTTTTTACCACATAGTATACTCGAGTTATTGAACACTAAAGTTCGCGTGTAAGAACTTCGATAAAACTCTCGATAATTCGATAACCACGAGAAAAAAAAAAAAAATCGAAAAAAATGCCGAAGAATGTCGTCACAGAATTAAATAAAATTCTCATTTTTTTGATTCCGCGATCCAATCTCCTTAAATAAAAAAGGATAAAAGTTACGAGGAAAAAAAAAATCAATCGGTCTTTTCTCCGGAAAATCTGGGTGGAGAGAATTCCCCAAAATATTGAATTTCCAGACTGGAGGCTCAGTCATACGTTTTCCTCGAGTTTCCCAAAAAATACGAAAGTCCGGTTCGTTCGTGGTGAAAAAAAAAACAGACCCATTGTCATCCCTCAAGAAGAACAATCCCTCAGAAGATAATCCTTGAGATTCCGAATCCGCTCCCATTTGAAGACTATCGTATCGTAAATTGATAAGATCCTATATTGATAAGATCCCTAAGACAATAAGATGGCATGGAGGAATGTAAGAACATCTGGCAAAGAATGAATAGGACATTTGGGTGTGTCGGAAGTCTTTGGTACGCGCATTTTCTTCGGGATTATGTTAAATTCTCTCGAGTAAGATTCGCACTTGTCTGAGCCCTTTTTTTAGCCTCAGCTCGGAGTTGACACTCGTGAGGGTCGTAACCTTTGCCTTCGAAGGCACGCCGGAGGTATTTCTTCCTCGAGATAAGCCACAGCGAGGCAAACAGCAGGAAATGCAGAGGCAAAATCTCGTGGTATTTGATCCGCCATTATATATGTATATATATATATATATATATATGAATATTTATACATGGACATAGATATATAAATAAAAATGTATATGCGAGTGCGAAGCTCGGCAGGATAATGAAATTTTCTTGGTCACGAAGAGGCATGCACTTCTCTTTTCACTTTCCCCGTTTTTTTTTTCTTTTTTTTTCGATTCCTCGCGTATATTCCGGATCTCTTTCCACTCCATTTCGAATTCCATTCTCATTCTCACGATCCACATTCAATTCATCAGCCATTTTGCTCCATTCTTGCTCCTCGAATGCCTTTCCTTTTCCATCTGAATGAGAGATATCCTGGATAAACGCCTCTCCGCCAAGACCTGACAAACCTTATTTTATGAGAATCATTTATTTTCAATATTCGTGGTGAATTTTTTGGCTGCTCGATAAATAAAATATTGTGGGCTATTGTGTACGCGTGTTATTGCGTTTTGGCCAACGGTGTGTGAATCCAAACGCGTGTTTATGAAACCGACACGTGGGATTCACGATCCGGCCCCAATCATGTTGATTATTCTGTGCGGAATTCATTTTCAATTATTTTTCGATTATCCTCGCGATTATTCATCACGAATCACTATCAATTATTCATCTAATTGGGCAGCAGCTAATCAATGAATTATCCCTATCGGACAGACCAAACGACAACGTCATTTTGCATTAAACATTTTGGTCACTAATTAAAAACGTTAATCAAATAATGGATCACCGATAACTTGTGCGAAAAGCAAATATCCGGAGAAAAATCATTTCGTTTCGCTTAAATCCTATTGACTTTTTAGCCTGTCGTTACTTGGCCACGACATCGAGTCATGAAGTACAATGTCCGAGGCAGGAAAGCCAGTATTTCATGCTTTATTAAGCCGTAATCTGGTGCCTCGAGGAAAAATCCATCTTGCATCGAGGAAAAATATTTATTAAAAAGAAATAAAAGAGTATGTTCACAAAAAATTTCTTCAAATTCAATACTCATTCATTGAATCCCAAGGAATATGTATTCTTTTCAAACAACGAGGTTTTTTCTCTATAAATATACAATTTTATTTAAATAAATATGGTGTTTTAAATAAATAATATATTTATTACGTTCAAATAAAATTTCTATACATTTTGAATAATTCAGAAGATTTATATATCAAATGAATCAAATTATTTCGAACAAATCAATGTCCATTAGGTTGATATTCAAATTTATTAATTTCTTTCGCTTGAATATTTATTGAATCTCAAGAAATATTAATCCTTTCCAAATAACGAGTTTCATATTTAATAAATATCTTGTTTGAAAAAAATAATTTCGAAGATTTATAAATTAAATGGATGAAATGATTTTCTCGTATAATATGATCGCTCGAGGATTTCCCCAGGCATTTGTAGAATCAGAGTAACCCTTAATAGGGATGTAGGCGGGAGTAGTGAAATTTGGCATTTGCCTAACTATCCTTTTAGGTTAATGCCGGAAGTTTGATGGCTGCCAGGTGAGCGAGACTACGGCAAATTATATATGCAAAGTTCTCGAGTCAGTGAGCGAGTGGCATAAATCGACGAGATGGCAAAACCCCCTTCTGCTGCTTCTTCCACGCCCTATCACTTTCAATGCCTGCACACAATCGACCTTAATATCGAAACTTCGCCTTTTTCATTTCAAAGCCTCTCTTTGAAAAATAAGTTCAAAACCATTATCAGCGATTTCACTTTCCTACGACCCTCCCATGCAGAAGGAAAAGAAAAGCTCCAGGAGATAATCTCGAGGAAAACATCATTTCAAAATTTCGTCGAATCTCAAATCGAAGTTTCCAATTTTATTATTTTAATTTATTATATAAAAATATTGAAAGCTATTCATTTCGATATTGTGATGAACCGTGGAAAGAAATCAAAATAAATATTTTTTCCCATAAATATATGGGGTTTGATAATTCATACAACTATTCATTTATTTTAGAAAAAAAAAAAAAAAATCGAAAAATGAAAAAGAAAATGTTAATTAACAGGTTGGTGTAAAAAAAAAAAATCAAAGCCAAGAAAAATATATAAAAATAGGCCAATTCGATATTGCCGTGAACCGTGGGAAGAAAACAAAGAAAAATTGTTTTCCCATGAATATATGGGGGTCAATTATTCATTCAACTATTTGTTTATTTATAAAGAAAAAAAATAAAAATAAAAAATATTGAAGAGAACGCGTCAATTGACACGTTCGTATCGCGCGTGAGAAAAGATCGATACGTCCATAAGAGTCATCTATTCATATACTTATGGACACAATGTGGATTCAATGGAAGCATCAGCCACATCGTTTGACGTATGCAGCCTGATCGATACCATGAGCATGATAAACACACCGTGTGTCGTTGAAACAGTGACCGAAAGAGAAGGCTTATATTCTTTTAAATCGAGCAAAGTTCAATGCCAGTAAGAAAAAGTGCTCGCTCCTCTTCGAAACAAACGAAAATCCATTCTTTCCCCAATTGAAAAACCGAAAAATTTCGTTGCTTCGTTTTTCTACTAGAAAAAAATGACAAAGTTTGGAAAATTAAGTAGTAAAGGCCGAGTTTGGTCAGACGGGCCATATTTTAAAGTTAAAAATCTACAAAAAATTTAAAAAGTTGACCAGAACTAATTTGCAAGATATAAAAATGTGAAAGTCAACAATTCACCGGTGATTCAGTCAAACATTTTGAAAGTTTTAAAAATATCGAGATTTATTTTTTAATTTTTTTTTATTTAATTGCCCATTAATTATGGTTTTTGTATTGGGGGAAAAAAACAGGGAAAGAAAAACTGTGTTGAGCTCAGAAGTGAGACTTGGGTCAGACATACTAATGTCTTTTTTAACCCTGCCACCCAAAAAAGTATCCCAGTCTCAAGGGCTGGAGGCTGCGAAGAAGAGAAAAAATTAGAATAAGTCTGATTTGTTATCCAGTGGGATTCATATGAGAGACAAAAATCAAGGGGTATCCCAAGCTGTGGCGATGATAATTGTTCGTTCGAAAGCCTGGGCAATTCCCGGGGGTACACTTTTCACCCTCGAGTGAGCTTGGTAATCTTGGCAGCTGAGAGTGGATAATAGTCGTGGAATTTCCACTCGCTAAGCATCTCATGAATACTCCCTGCGTGCCTAATTACGAGTAGCCTTCATCATTGCGACCTCCATTCATTATGTCAAATCCAATTCCACCCATGGCTATTTTGCAAAACAAATAAATATAAAATGAACAAAAACACCGCGTGACCCCATGAATAACAAAATAACAAGACAATGGACAAGTTATGAACGTCTAATAAAATTTAGCAGATTAAACAATAAAAATGGGAATGAAAATCGTTTTTTCCAGCCATGGATGAAGTCTTGGGAATAAAAAACGACGAGGCTACACGAAATCTCGTGAAAGACCTCAATGAATAATGCGACGACGTACTACTATCGCAAAAAATAAATCCGAATTGCATGCAATCATCGTGAAAGCCATTCGGACTCTTGAAAGACCGAAAAATCTTCAACATATGAAAAGAAAAAAATCATTCGATGAAGGCCGAGAGCAGAAAATGTTTCATTAACTAAATATCTAAATGCTGTGACTGAATCAATGCTATCTTTTGTGGGGTCGATACGTTTCAGAAAACTGCTAAAAAACCCATTGGAGCTGATCCCAGCTTTGAATCGACGTCTAACAACAAAATATATTAAAATTCGATAAAGCTCGGAAGTGAAAAATTTGATGAGTATGCAAAGTACAGTTTGGTAAAATTTTTATAATATACTACATAAAAATGTCCATTGAAGGAGGAGCAAAGAAATTATTTCGCATAATTTGGATCGTTCGTGCGTTTTAATGAATTTCACATCCCTCTTGATTCCCGCCCTCTCGGTTCTTCCCCCGGAAAACTTGTATTTTGCGTAACGAATTCCATTTTATTTTTCAAAGTCGCGAAGGGGATTCCGTCAAGTGAAACGATCAGGACCACATGTTTTTCAACAAGACACAACCTCGAGGGGTTATTCGGTCATATTTGTCTTCCGATTTTTGTCTGCGTCAATATCCTTCGAACGCAAGGACCAAACTTTATTCCGCGGAGGACTACTACGCGATGGCTACATTTTTCTCAAGGATGTCTGGAAGAGAGAGAGAGGGCAAGAAATCCTGGACCCATGGATTCGACAAAAAGTACAAGGAAAAAACAGAATCGTAACGATTAAGAGACGAAAGAATTTTTAAAAAATATGAAAAAACTTCTCGAGTCTGACCCCCTTGACCGAAAGTATTAAAAAATGAATAAATTTCATCACAAAGCCTTCAGAAATCTAAAAATCCGAATATTTTTATTTATTTGCGCCGAAAACTCAATTAACAAGAAAAAACATCATGAGCAGTATTGTTGTAATGATTCCATAAAAACCCATGTAATTATGAGGGTGAAGTGATGAGATGATCTCGTAAAAGCCCGCCACAATGGATCCGGAGGCATAATGAGACCAAAGCGAATTATTCATTCGACTGAGCATCTGGAGCTTTCAAAATTATTGAGGGATTCAAAATTTTCGTCCTTCGGCCCCAAAATCATATGAAAATGAAGAAAGAAGGGTTTTTTAAATTTCTAGAGAGTAATGCCGACTCAAGAATCTGTCTGTCCAGCGATATTAGGTATGCTCCTTCGGAAGGAAACTTTCTTGCGATGTTTTTCTTCCTCGAACAATGTTCAAGCCATTTAGAGGCAACGAGAACGAATCTTCAGAATTTCGAGCAAAAATTACATCCCCCCAATGGAGAGGATATAAAAAGTAAGAAAAAAAATCAGGAGACGTGGCTCCGAAGGTAAAAGTTTCACGAGGAATTATTCAACGAAATGAAAAAAAAAAAGAAAAATTCATTCATTTCTTATTATTGATAAGAATATTGTCGGAAGGTTGAACGATACTCTGGTGTATCGTTCGACAAGCATCTACTCTGTAGCTGTCTCGACAGTAAGTTGAGATTGCTAGTTCGAAAAGGACGAAACTTTCTCCATCGTTGATGGTTGAGCAATCTTAAACTCGATTTCTCATTCGCCTACTTTCGTTGTCGCTGACTCCTTCGTAACTCGAAAATGCCGGAGACCCTTGCTACAGGTTGAACGAGAAAGCGAGGGTCGTATCACGAGAGCAAGACTGTGCTTCGGAAAAAGAGAGAGAGAGAGAGAGAGAGAGAGAGAGAGAGAGAGCGAGCGAGAGGGAGCATTCACTTCAGGATAGCATTTTACAAAATTGTGTTAACTGCAGAATTGCTTAGAGTCGCAAGGACTAAATTCTAAAAGAAGTTTACTAGGACTTTTGCTCGGCCGTGGACCAGTTTTCGAGAATTATATTTATGAGATAAAAAAAGATTATGAGACACCGGAAAAAAAAAGAGAATCAGTCCCTCAAATTCTTCATAAGGATTGCATGGAAAAATGGAGCGAAAAAAATGAAATTCATAGCCAAGAAAGGAGGGAGCTGGCGCTATTAGTAAATTGCAGAAAAAATAAATAAATCGCGCAGTAATCGAACAGGGAGTAAAAAAAACACATGCACACCCACACATGCAAGTGAGTTATTGTCAATAAGGCGGAGACTTTTGTGTGCGCCTCAAGGGAAAAACTATTTCAATCTTGCAGCCGTATCTATACAACGTGGATAATTAATCTCCACAGCTTTAAGCGTAACTTTCGCTCATTTCTCATAATCCTCTTCGGACGCACTGTGATCTTTCCTTGCTACCTCATAAACGCGCTCAAATTAATTATACGACGGAGATCGAGCGGTAAAAAGGGCAGCAGTGCTCAAGTTAGAAAAATACCGTGGTCCGAGATATTAACAAGTCTGTGAATATCGAAAATAATAAAAATAACAGAACAACCGAAAAAAATTATTTTTGTTAAAAGTCGCGAGGACGAACATTGACGAGAATAATTCCGTCACTCGAAAAAGTAACGAAACATAAAAATAGTACCCTTCGATAGCATACTGGGTCGATTTGACCCCAAGAATTCTCTTGCATCGATTTTATGGCCCGGAATTTTCATTTTGGTCAAAAATTAAATCTCAAGGCCCATGTCGGAAAAAACGCTTTTTGAGTCAATTTGTCCTTCATTTTTCGTTTTCGTCAAAAAATAAATTAAAACCCATGAAATATGAATTATTCACAACGAAAATTGCCATGGGTCAATTTGACCCGATATGCACTCATAGGAGCATCAAAGGGCTAAATTATAATCGGCTGGCAATTAATTTCCATCGACAATCATCTTTTTTTTCTTTTTCCTCGAGTTCTCCGATTTTTAATACGTTCACGAAATCTCACCAAAATATGAATGCAACGAAAACATCCGGTTGACGGATATTTTTTTTTATTTTTTATGAATGAAACCAGAACAGGATTTCTCAAGCGCTACGAGTGTATACAAGGCTTTTGATGAAGTGTAGCTGCTCGAAGGCGCACCGGCACGAATCATCGCTCGATCTCTCGGTTTTCCTCCGAGATGATGCCAACATGGAGATAGAGTTTATATAGAGCGAGAGGGAGCGAGACCACGGTGGAGTGAGGGATGCGAAGAAATGTGGAGAAGTGGGAAGAGCAGTGTATTCACTTCCGATGGATTTTCCAATGTGTGTCGCCGGGGGTTCTCAAAGTAGGCCTGGATACGCGTAACAGGCGAAACGGGAAACAGAATCAGGCGCATCGAAATATTACCATCAGCTTGTATTTCTACAAGTTGCTTCATCGAGGATTATGCATTTTTTATAATAAACATTTCGTCTGTCAAAATGAACCGAGAAGGAAATTAAAAAATCTTCCATCCTTATTCCGCCGGATAATCGAACCCGGAGCTCCGCATACCCCTTGGAAAATAGAAATCCAATCCCCATCCAAGCTTTCAACGTAATAATTAATCGACCGAATCAGTTACAAGCTCGATTTTTTCATCAATTTTTTTTGTTTTTCAACTTCCATCGATTCATCAGGAAACATAAACCGTGCAATGTTCATCAAGAGTAAAATATCATGGCCTCGTACATTTTACTGCACAAGGAAAAAGTCACAATAATGAATAAAATAACGAGCTCTTCTATCCTCGAGTTTCACGAAATCCATTAAATTACTAAATTATTTGGTTCACATGATCATTTTCCCTACAGCCCGACCAAGAGGCGATTTTTTTTCGAAACATTATCCTGTCCAAATTCTCGTATCCAAAATTTTTAAGCTTGTCACAATTTTTTTTTTTCATTTTTTCCTTTTTTTTTCAAATCAATTTTATTGCAATAAATAATTAACTTATTGAGCGATAATAAGTTTTTGATAATTAATTCCAATGGATAGGAGAGAGTGGTGAAAAATTTGGATGGTCCTGTAGACATGGCGATGATAAGGAAAATGAGAGAGAGTGTATATTTCTGTGGCGCTTTCATCTGGCGTTGCTAGTCGCGGATTCGAACCACTGTACAGAGAGAGAGAGAGAGAGAGAGAGAGAGAGAGTGCTTGGTCCCTTGCGAGGGCTATTTTGTTTCTCGAATACGAGAGAGAGAACAATTCAGTATTGCAGAGAGTCGGCACAGCAGTTGCTTTCAGAAAAATAACGCAACACACACGAGAATAATCCGTACGGTATGGTAGATTAGTGGAACAACTTGGTACACGAACTCCCTGACCTTTGCGTCAAGGAGCGAAATAGAGAGGAGAGAGGGAAATGAACAAAAGAAAAGAGAATGGAAAAAATGTAGTGTGTCTGGTGGAAAAAGAGCAACGAGGAGCCAACGAGCCCCCGAACCTCAATTTTCATTTATTCAACTTGTTAATAAATAAATTTATGAATAAATAAATAAATAAACAGAATAATGAATTAATTAATTTGATCAATTAATAATTAATAATTTATTAGTTGAGAAATTAATTAATTCATCAACAAATCGATAAATAAATAAAAGTTGATGAATGCAAAAAAAAACATTACAACAAAATTTCTCGGTCTTATTCTAACAAGATCCGATGGTTACGAGATTCTGATTGATTTTGAGCTGAACAAATATTTATCAGAGTATCGGGCGACGAATCCGTCGCTGTCGAGAAATTAATTAAATATTTGCTGATTGATAACGCGAGGTTAAAAAATAAGTACGCGAGAAAAAAGTGAAGCGATAGGGTGTACGCTGTTTAAAAATGTTTTTTTTTCCACTGCTGTCGAGTCAGCTGGCTCGATATTAATTATCGAATTTGTAGGTGGAATGAATATATGCAAAGCACGAACCTCGTAAACCATTATTCGATTATAATTAAAAAGCGAGAAATACCTTTAATTGGAAATGTTGATATTTAAATATTTAAAGAGGCACTAGAAAATGAGGGAAATCAGGTATGCGGGCGGAATGATTGATGTTCCTATTTCATTCTCGTTATTATTTATTCAAGTGTCCAACGGGAATCCTCGATCAATACAACCCTTAACGAAATTCGAAGGATACTCGTTGCTTTTGAATTATTCATAAAGGTCAAAGTTCCATTTCCATCCTTCCGCTCTCCCAGCTTTCTCGTATTGCTACCAAATAGTTGACAAATACGTGAATTAAATAAAAAATTATCCGCCGAATGAAAAATGGGGTGAAAGTTGGAATTTATTTACTTCCTGTTTCCGGCACATCTGTGCTTGCGACTGCTCTTTCCTTCGTTTCGCAATTTTTATTCTTCCGACATATTAAACATCAAGCCAGCATCGAATTTTTCTTCTTTTTTTTTTTCTCTCCATCAAGCCTTTTTGCAGGCAACCCTTTTTATGCCCTCGTTCGAGATTGGAAACGAAAGCAGCAGGAAAGAAGAGAAATTCGCTTCGGCTAAACGACCATATGAGAAAGCCTCTGGCTCATCCAACAGGCTAAATCCTCAAGTTGGATCCGACCATGATGCCTTGGACACTTCACACAGCAGCAGGGGAGATATTACATCTCGAGTGTCTTTGAAGCCTTTGTCGGCTGGTCCCTAACCCACATGACATATGGCTCAACACGTTTACCCATCTCGTTCCTATCCACATGAATATCTCCACTAAAAATACATATAAAACCTTTTTCTGATGGATTTCGAAGCTTTTACCAAGAGATCCCGCCATTTTTCCATTCTCCAACTATTTATTTTCGACCGTCAATATTTTTCGAGTTATCGAAAAACAAGACGACCTGAAAATTCTCCGGAATGGAAAGCTCTAGAGAAAAATTGGGGATTCACAAAAGGACGATAAAAACGAATCAAATCCTTAAGTCCCCGAAAATGGCTCGTAGTCTGACAAAACGAGTGCGTCGCTACTGGAGTCGAATTGAGTTCGGAAATGCATTGAGCTGGTTGCCCTTGAAAATTCAAAGAGTCGCTGAATCAAGGTAAAAGGTAAATCTGAATATCCAATCATCGCTGAATATTCATGTATCGTGCACGAGTTCTCGAAAAAACAAAACTGATCATTACGAGACCGGTTAATTAATGCTCTTCGTGAGATTCAGTGAATCGAACCTTTTATAGCGAAGCTCGAGGCGATCCCAAAAGGATTTTGAAACGCTGACAATCGTTAAAAATTCAACTCGTTATTCTTTTGACATGTTTTCCGTTTTTTTTTTTTTCATTCAGAGCGGGTCATAGAAATAACCCATGAATAAAAGTTATTTGCACTAGATTATCCAAATTTATTTGGCCATTTGGTTTCATATAATAATTATATAATAAAAATTATTAATATTTTATAGTATTTGTTATATTTATGATGTATATTATAGTATTTTTATACATAATATTAATAATAATAATCATCATTATATAATAACTATATGATAATTAGTTAACACTAACATAAAAAAATAATATTTGTCATCTTATCGTAAATCACATAATTTTGATTGTGGAATTTATTTTTTGATAACATAAAATCGTTAGGGTCAAATTGACACAGTGTGTACGCGAACGAGTCAATAAATAATGTAGAAGAAAGTCTATTACACAAGGAGTTTGCCTGGTATGCGTTGAAAAAAAATGTTATTACTATTAAGGTGGTTTTCGGAATATTTGTACACGAGAAGGGATGAAAGGGACTGACCGAGGCTACCGTTCTCGTAGCGGCAATCCTCCAGAGGCCATTACACGCTATTTCTACTATCACATAGACACACATAGCCAAGCACACATTTATGGGGTATCGGGTGTTCCTCATTATTTATTGAACGCCCTCGCGGAACGTGCACTAACCGTAGGTTCGCGTGATATTATTAGATTTTAGTCTGGTCTTCGAAAGTCCGAGGGATCGATCGTCCCGTTGCAATGGCGTATATTATATCGAAGGAACGTTAAGAAAAAACGTTGATCGTCGGAGAAAAAATTTCAACCATTATTCCCGAGTCTTTCCTGTCGCTCACGAGATCTTAATATCGAGCAATGAATTCCTCAAATACCGATGAAAACACACCCTCCAGCCCCGTCACGACGAGGAGGTGAAAAAAAAACGAAAAAAAAAAACAGGGCTATGCACGAGAACATTCTTCATATCTGGGGGGCGGGGCAAGGGATCTCTATCAATGACACCTCTCAGAATGAAGATCCAATAAATAATGCCAACACCTTACGCCTAGGAAAAAAAATTATTGAAAAGTAATAAAAAAGTATATTTACGAAATATTTCCCTGAATTCAATACTCATTAATAAATATTTATTGATATTGAACTCAATATTTATTAATAAATAAATATTAAAATAAATACATAGAATTGTTTCAACTAGATGAGATGTCAAATTTCTATTCATTTTGAATAATTCTGACGATTCATATATATATTAAATGAATTAAATTATTTGCAACGAAAAAATGTCTATTCCGTTGGTATTTAAATTCATTCATTTCTTTCAATTAAATGAATTTAGTTGATTTTTAATAAATCTATTTTCTGACTGTAAAAGGAGCCTGCTCCATCTTCAAGATCATCGGTTTCCATAATTATGGTGATAATTCGAACAGGAATCACGACAATCTCCCACGATCATTTGTCTCGAACATTTTCGTCCCACGTGATTAATGATGAATTTTTCTTTTTTTAATTACATTTCAGGAGTAAAGTCGCGGCTGCTCTACTCAACAAACATCTTCAAATAAACGGCATATCAGCGGGTTTGACGTCTCTACCAACAATTGATCAATCTCCGCCGGATCCACAGCCGGAAGACCCGCCGATAACCAGCAGCAGTAAAATGAAGAGAGAACGAAAAGCAGCGAGAACTCTCGGCATAATAATGTCAGCGTTTCTTGCTTGTTGGCTTCCCTTCTTCCTCTGGTAATTATTATTATTATTGTTATTATTATTATTATCATTGTAGCCATCGAAACGATAAATCCAGTTCGTTAAATGCTACGATCACAATTGAATCTCCGAGAGATTCTCGTTCCATGGTTTACGTTCGTTTCGATCATTGGCTCCCGGTCCAACATCCCCGAGATAAATGAGATTCTTCAATTTGACGAGCTAAAGATTGTGAAGAGAGGAAAATATTTGAGAATGGGAAAGAGGGTCAGAAGAGGAGGGTAAAAAAAAAGATCGGGTCTCTAACGATCGTCCAGTTTCAAGAGTTTTACGGATTACGAGATTTAGGTCGAGGCAAACTTTCGTGTACAAGATTCGGAGAAAGGATACACTTGAAAACGTCCGAGGCATCCTCGTGCCAGGACCTACATCTGTCAACTTTTTAAGGAGCTTCCTATCGAGAATTGTATCGGAGCTTCGTGGGAGAGTGTAGGCGCGAGGTGGATGGATGCTGTAGAGTAAGGGCCAATGGGGTCCACAGTTTATAGGCCATCCCATAGATAGTACAGGGGCAGGGAAACTGTTTGGGAAGTGTAAACTCGAAATATGTTGACCCTCCTGGTTGGACATTGTGCCAACACAGGTATGTGGCTTCGCCTGTGCTTTGCTATGTACACACCAACAATATGTTATGGGGTATGTCGAGTAAGTCTAAAAATACTGCTGGGCGACTCGTCTTGGTCGCTTGGACCCGATCCAGCTACGTTGGCTGTTCTTCAACGACCTCCCGGAATTATTCACTTTCAGGAAACTTCAGTTACACGACAAGGGGCAAATTTTGCCAGCAGTTTGCCGAGAAATAGAGATTCTTTAAAATAAAAAAAAGCTGCACGATCGAAAATCTCATGGATCCCAAAAGTTTCCCGTCGCCAGATCGTGCGGTGCCAAAAAAAAAACAACAACAACAAACAAAAATAAAAAAAAGTGACGTCTCGCTGGTGATCCAAGTGCATTGGGTCAATCTGACCCAAGGCTCTTTTCAAATCATAGTATTCCGGTGATTCTTTTTTTCATAGAGATAATAGATATAATACCAAAACAGATAATGGGAGACAGAAAATGAATGGGGTCAAATTGACCCAGTGTGTACTCGAAGGGTTAAAAAAACGATGAGGATTTTTCACTCCAGGATTTTATAATCTATCTGTGCCCAACGGTGCGAGCGAATAATTGAAAAAATCTGCTCCACGAGACAAAAAGAATGTGAAGAAATTTGCAAGTTGACACGTCATTAGTCACGGTCCTGGAAGTTATGAGCGATGGCTGATGTCGACTGCGGTGAAAAGCGTCACAGACCAACCCTCACATACAAACGTCGTTCGGTGAAGTAGATTAAAAAGTTCCTTTGCATAGCCTGTTGATATGGGTCCAATGGCCAACTATTTATACCAGGAGCCTGGAGCCATCTACGAACCGATGGTTTTTAGAGCTGCTGCGGAAGTCCGCATAGGAGGATTTCCACGTGTACTTAGAAGCTCATAGCAGGCAGGATCAGGTGGGCATGTGCTATTGATGAAGTCAGTGTATGGACCGACGTCAAGAGCCATATCCTGAAAGTTGGGGGCATCGAGGACCGGAAATTGACTCGAAAAGTTTAGAGAGCAAAAAAAAAAAAGAAAAACAAAGTCACTGGGTCATAAAAAAATTTCAAAAAATGCAGAGAACTAGGCGGAAAAATGAAAGGACGATGAGATGAAAAATCTGAGGGCACGGAACAGATTTCTCGAGTCGATTAAATTGGAGAAAACTTGAAGCCTCGAGCGCGCGGGAGCTCTATAATCGACGTATTATATTCGCGAATATCGTATTTCAAGCTCGTCAGGATTTAAGGGCTATAGAATTCCTTGAGGATTTATATTCTCAGTTTCTTCTGGGGTCGTGTAGGAATAACGTAGCCCGGGCAAAAAAGCATGCAGCCTCGACGATTCTGAGGTCACGAGCCTGGCCGCATTTCGTGACGGTGAATCCTTGCGTCGATAGCACCAAATGAAATAAGGCGCGCATGTCGCACGATATGCTACTGCTGTATACCTCGTGCACACTAGAGGCCGCCAACACTGATTCACCGAGTCAAACCGGAAACACTGGCTAAACCGCTCAAAATCCGTTAACCAAGATTGTGAAATCGTGTGGGAGGCTGGGTGGGTGTTGGGAAGAGAGCTCGGCAACGCCAATATGTACTGACGTTCAGCTGCACTAACCCTTGGATCTCTTTCTTTCGAAACAAAAGGGCGGAAAAAAAACGTCAGATCAAAGATACATTCTTTACTGCTCGCGAGGAGAGAAAAAGGAGAAACGAATGTTGCCAAGAAAAGTATTTCGCGAGAACTTGTCGGAAAGAGGAAGAGGATGGCAGCTGGAAATGGTCGTTGTGAAATATTAACGGCATATATACGCTTAAAATACAGAATTCCGGATGCCAAAGAGCCAGTAGAAATCTCAACGAATCTTTAACCCTACGAGTACACACTGGGTCATTTTGACCCCGACATCTTTCCGTCCAGCTATATCGTTTGGCATTCAACTTGCGTTTTCGTAAAAAAATAAATCAGGGCCATAAAATATAGAACGATGAAAACGCATATTTACTGGAATGCAACGATGAGGGGAAAAACGCCTGGGGTCAGATCGAGACTCGACGGGGTTGAATAAAATGAAAATAAAAGGAGAACGAAGGCACTTGGAGAATCCTCAAAAGTTGAAAAGAGTCAGAGGCACAAAACTCGAGGGTGTGCGTTCGGTTGAATAATAAAAGTTTGCAAGAATGTGGAAGGTTTCAGGAGCAAGCCTGATGGATGCTACGCGAGGATCCGAGCAATTTTTGCGGACTTTGTACGAGCGGAATATCGTTTTATAGTTTATCGCGTGTGTTTCTTGCTCGGCTATTTCATTCCCGATAGATTGTTACGTCAATATAATTGGAGGATAACTGCGGATTATTGAAATGAAAATGACTGAGGGTGTTGGATTGCTCGACAGACGCGAGTAAAGTATCGGCAAACTTTAATCTCCCTGTTGAATTATTTTCTTTTTTCATCTGCCATCTTCATGCCTTCTGGCCTGTATTTATTTTTTCCTTTCTCATTTCCGTTTTCCTATCCGCCGGTCGTTTCCTCGGGGAAAATGAAAGTATCGAGAGCGATGATACGCCGAGGCAGTAAACAAAAAAAAAATAAGATCGAGCCAAGTATATACGGGCTTTTATAAACTTTTTTTTCTCCTTACTTTTGCCTCGCTCCGTCAACCTCTTCCGGCCTCATTCTCCGCCGCTGCCTCCTCTTCGCCTTCTTCTCCTCTGCTGCTTTCTCAATCCCGTTATTTTCCTCAATTCGAACCACGCCAACCAATGCCTTCACCCTACGGCCTGTCTTTTCATCATCTACTCCTCCGCATCATCCCCTTGACATAATTTCACAACTTTGACACCCCAACCCTTGACCTTCCGCATTCTTCACTCTGCCCTTTTCCCACTCCATTCTATTCGATCGTTTCTTCATTTCATGAATATTCCTGGCAGGATTTTTTTTTTCATCTTGCGTTTATCAACGATAAACATTCACGCCATAGACAAACTTATTTTCACCGCTTTTGTATGTGCGGCTGAAATTAGCTCCATCGAGCTCACAATAAAAAATAAAAATAAAAAAAAACAATTTCGGTCTCTCATGCCAAAAAATTTGTTGAAAAATGAAATTTTTTTCGCAATTCTTGAGGATAAAAATTGTCATAATCATCGATCTAGTCGTCAATAAATTTATTCGAATTATTTCATTTAAATTGATTGATTATAATTTACTGATTTTTTATTAATTTTATTTAATTGAAAATAAATTTTTAAATAAATTACGTGGGTCCCATAGACCCCGGTGAGTTGCGAGCGTCGTCGTTAACGACCAAAACAAAATTATATTCGCAATTTATACCAAATCTCTCGATAAAATTCCTATTCATCGATTTTTGTTTTGGCATCGAGTTTTTTCCCATAACAAACATTGATTAATGAAAAAATAATGCTACATTAAGGGAAATAACGAGGATGTAACGGGAATTAAACCATTTTGTTATAAACTGTTATACGGTACATTAGTAACTCGAGGTGCAGTAGTAAACATAATAGTTTGAGCCACGTGTTTCAGCCCCATAACGAAATTTGAACGATACACGATCAACTAGAGAACGCGAAGAGAGTGCTACACTGGAGAATAGTCATGAGGCGAGGAATATTGCGTCGAGAGAACACGAGACAAAGATACCAGTGGATACGAAGCCGAAAGTACAAACTGAGGATTCCTCGGAGTATCAAATTTCCCGATCGTGCAGTTGAGACAAGACAATGAAATTGAATACCAACCGCGAATGTTTTTATATTTAAGAATTTCGTCGAGGCCAATGACAATCACACGGACTCTCTTTCGTCCCTTAAAAGTCGCAAAAATTCTTCAAAGTCCAGAAACGATTTATTCGAACGAGGGACTTGAGAAATCAAAAAAAAGTTGCAATGAATTGGTGACCGGAGAGCGAAGCGCCGTCTGGAGGAGAATAAAATGATAACGAAAAAATGAAGCGACAGGCTCGGGGAGGCGCGACCAACGGTGGGCTCCTAAGTACGGAACAAAGAAGAAAGTTGGCCATTTTGTTTTATCCGAAGAGGATATTTCGTGCTGCGCCCTTCGTGAGATGAAGCTCTTTGCGTGTGTGACTAAAATAAAGTCAAGAATAGCCGCGGAGACTGGGAAGAAAAGGAAGATACCGCGTGTAATAATGAAAGAAAAAAAAAATGAAAAAATATGAGAGTGCATGAGATAGCGTCTATAGGAAGAAACGAGGGCTTTATTTCGCGGGACTCTTTTATTATGGATATCGAACGTAGCACTAGTAAAAAGAGCCGGGGAAGGCTCTTTTCAATGGAATTCGAGAGATGCTGCGAAGTGTGTGAAAGATCTTCTCCCACGTGCCCTTCGTTCCCTTTTTTTTTTTTTCCTATTTTTCCTTAGTTTGCCTGGTGGGAGGAGGCTATACGGGCTGAATCGTCAGGAAAGGTGTCGTAGGGTTGATGTCGTAGGGGTAAAAAAGTGCAGGGGGTTCGAATGAGAGATAGCGATGGAAGAAGAAAAAAAATGCATCGTTCGAGTAGCTCGCTGACCCACTTTCCCAACAGTCTTGGCCATTCACAGCCGCGTCCTCCCCGGCACAGGCAACCGTTAAACCTCCAGTAGCATCAACAGTTATGTCTCATAACCTATTGTACTTTTACGCCGAGATAATAACGCCCGAATAATGAGAAGATGCAGTAATAATTACTAAAACCATTTGAAATAACGCGCTGGCGTGTCAAACACGTTTGATTTTTATTTTTTTCAACGAATCTCAATGGAAAATCAAGCCTCGAAGAGGCTGAACCGGGCTTGAACTCAAAATTAACAAATAAAAGATGATCCCATGAAAATTTGACCATTTGCAATTCGAAAAAATTTTCATAGCAAAAAAAAAAAAAAAAAACTCGAAATTCCTCGTAAATTTCGTTTTACGCCCAATCGAAATGTTTTTGAGCATCAAAAGTGCAGAAATGCAATGGGAAATAATTTTTTTTTTTGAATAAAATCGATTGATTAGAAAAATACATGAAAAATATGAGGATAAAAGTGATGTTTTGGATTTTTTAATAGGATTGATGGTGTTTGTTCGCAGGTACTTAATCACGGCGCTGTGTGATACGTGCCAGAGTGGAAATATCGTAGTGGCGGCAGTGTTCTGGGTTGGCTACTTCAATAGCGCTCTGAATCCACTTATTTATGCCTACTTCAATCGTGAATTTCGGGCAGCTTTTCGCAAGACCCTCGAGAGCTGTTGCGCCGCGATCGCGCCGGTCCGGGATTTACGACAGGTCAACAGAAAACAAGATCTCGTTCATAGCAACGCTTCGTCCGAGCTTCACGTTAACAATCAATTAAGAACTAGCGAAATGACCAACGTACACTTGGAGGCATGTATTTAATTAAAATCACAGATAAAAACATCATGTCAACATTTATTCATTTCCCACGTCAAACCTTCGAGCGCCGTTCCTTGAAAAAAAAAAAAAAAATCATCCCAGTTCAATATTTCGGCAAAAAATCTCCATAGAAGCGAATCTATTGCGCCAAATTTCGATTGAACGTTTCCTCGATTTTTCCATACGCCAAAAAAAAAAAAAAAACAAAACAAAACAAAACAAATTAATCCAAAGAGCTCAACAGGGTCTATCCACAATCTATAAATTTAATTGGCCACTAGTGAGGAAACGAGAAAGTCGAATAGCATTTGAGAGGAAAAAAAATTCAAAAAAGTTTCGAAAAAAATGTGAAACCCGATGCCATACGTCACTGAATGAACGCCTATCATGAAATGACCAAATTATGAAGAAATAAAGGTTTTTAAAAAAAAATGCATATAAGCAAATGAATACGTATATTAAAAAAAACACACACACAAAGTAATAATCGTACAGAAAATACGGGAAAAATGAAGAAAAAAAAAGCAGCAGCAAATTGTATGTGTTGTTGATTAATTTTTGCAACAAATCGATACGAATGATACGTGTCACGAGTGTTGCGCGTGGTAGCAATCATTTTGTACATAAATTGTAAACGAGAGATTAATTATTTGAGTAAAGTGTTGACTAATGAAGGTATCTAATCGAAAATTGTAAAATAGATCGTGCTGTATATGTACTGGCCAAAATAGAACAATCCGTTTGTAAATAATAATAAAGACAAATCGTATCGTAGTATCAATGACGAGGTGAGCTTTAAATAACGCATAACGTATGCATGAGCGAAAAAAACGAATATCCATTGAGTATATTGGATGTGGCGAAGAAAGATAAATAAATACATAAGAAGGACAATGAAGAAAATCTTTGCGAAGACAATTAATGACTTTTGACTCGATTCACAAGTCAAAGCCATGGGCGCATACATGACGAATGTTTCTGGGACAAATAACGTATCCGTTATATCTGTGTATCAATGGAGAACAATCATTATTGTAAATTATGAAAATAAATAAAAAAAGAAGACGTTTTTCAAAAACACAGGACTTTTCGTTCCATTATTCTTTGCTAAAAAATCACAAAAATATTTATAAAAACAAATTGAAATTTGAATTATTGAATTATTATAAAAAATTTGAATTATTTAATTACATTGTTTTTTATTAAAAAAATTTGATTTTCAATTGAATTTTTTTAATTATTGAAATTACAGCTTCATTGCTATATTTTTATTACCATATTTTATTAATTATTATAATAATAATTTGATAATTTGGATTGAACATTTTCTTTATAAATATTATTGTGATTTTAATAATTAAAAACATACAATTAATTTTTTTTTTAAAGAATCCGTTCCCAAAGGCTTACTATTTGTTCACCTTGATTTTTCGATTCCTAAGATTGACCAAAACGTTTATTTAGTCGCCAAATATCAACAAATTAAATATTCAAAGTTTGGAATAAATAAAAAGATGATTCGAAATATTTTTGACCAGAGAATAAAAGAAAAATAAATTATTTATGATTCTTCATAAGGGCTGGTGGCCTCGTGACACATATAATAAGTCTTCCCATTGACTCATTACGGCAAAAGATAATGACGAGTCTAAAATAACGTAAGAATTTTATTGGAAATAAAATGGAAAGTGGAAACACATAGGTCGTCCTAAAATCGGTGTCTATGTAATCACCCAATAATAAATCTCAAGGAAGCAGAGTACCTGCTGCTTCGTGCTCGAGTCAACGAAGAAAGAAAACAAACGATTAGAGATTATGTGAAACGTATGTTTGTCGAATAAAGAGTGAAATTTATTTTATTCATTTAAGAGAATCGATATTATTTTTCTTTTTCTCAAACCTGCGAAGATAAATTCGACACTTACTTTCAAGTTTTTATTCTGGGAAGTAGAAAAAATAAATAAAAAATGTGACTGGAGCAGCCTGACGTGTGCAAATGATATTTGAGTGTCAATTTTGCGAGTACGAAAAAAAGTTGGTGTGCGAGTGTGTGCCACATAGCCCTATATCGAAAAATATATGAATAAATATATCGATCGACATATGTTGAGTATGATGAACAAAAAATCATAAGACAATGTGTTATATGCCTGACGAATGTTAATAAAAGTATTTTAAGAAAAATTCCAAGCCCAACATTCGCTGACCCACCGCCCAAATAATTCGAGCCTCAAAGAAAAAGAAAGAGACGAAAGTCCAGAACAAATTGCTATAAAAAAAACACCATCGTTTTTTTTTTACTTGCAAATTTTCTCGTAACTCATGAAAAGTTTATTTTAATGTAGTAACTTTCGATTTTAGAATTATCGTCCCGGATTCAATGAGATCCCCGACAGTAGTAAATTATGATAAATAAGAGATCGAGTTAAATTTTCAAGAGGCTGCAGAGAACGAGGAAAAAAATATTTACACTGGCGATCCGATAGATTTTGATGAAGTTTCAACGGCGATAGCAACGGATTGAAGGAGCAAGATTTTTTCTTGTTTTTTTACCATCCCTAGAAACTTGAAGGAGGCGGGCGATCGAGTAGTCAGGATAGTTGAGTGAAGAGACGATGGATTTGTGTCCATTGTTGAAAGTTGGAACAAGGGCGGTTCGGATAATCGATGCGTCATCCATTACGCGACGGAGCAATCGATGAAACAAGTTGCAATAATTCGTGTGCGGTGTATGATCGCAGAATAGGCTGAGTCTTCGGTGACCTGGAAACCCGAGGATTCGGTTGGAGCTTTAATTTCTAGTATAATTGGCTAATCAATGCTTTACAGTCAGGAGGATTCGGTCCTTTGGCGCACAGTCTGACGAAAACGGCGTATGAAGGGACGAGGGCAGCACCGACTGTATATGCCTCGAGGGAGCGTGTAAATCTTTCATTAGCAAGGAAGCCAGCAAGAGGACGATATAACTTTAGCACGTGCTAGTGTCAACGACGCCAACGCACCTGCAGCTGAAAGTCGCTCGTATAGAATCGATCCAAATAGACAAATTTATAATCCTCCAGGGAGCGATCTAAATGGACATCCGTAATTAGATAAACTATTTAAATATGGGCTAAACAAAGTTGATGAAATTTAGGGCCGAATTTCAAGGGGGATCGTAATGGAAAGGATTAATTTTCGGGCTTGGCTGTTCGATTAAGGGAGATTAGCAAAGCCAAAAAGTTAGCAGAAAAAAAGTTTGGTTTTCTGATTGAGAAAAAAAATAATAAAAATAAAAAAACAACGACGTGTAAATTTTATTTTTCTTGAAGCTTCGACCGGGTGTGAAAAAAAATGGCTAACGGGATTTTTTGACCATCCGTACGCACTGCGATAAGTGGCCGTAGCACGATCGCGAAGATCGCTCCACGGCACATTTTTCTCACGGGAGCTTCGTGTTTCGCGGGAAAAAAAAAGTTAGCCCTCATTCTCTGGTGAAAAGGGAACAACGCGTATCTTTCATTTTCTTCGGAAACTTTACTGAGTGGGAGATAAAGACGACGAAGGATATTCCAGGTGAGAATATCTGACGGATCGCTCCGAGTCAGTGATCCAGAGTGTAACAAAAAATCGTACCCTATTTATTTTGTCGATTGTCACTCGAGATTTTTGAAGATTCCCCAAAAAAATCGTGAAAAACTCGTGACCTATATAGTGGAAAATCTCTTTTTCAACTTTTTTCATTATTTTTCATTTAATTTAATTCAATTTCGCATTGAACTTCTGGCATATACAACCATTCGATGTCATGATAGCGGGAATATTTTTTTTTTTCACGTCGCTGTTAACAATAAAACGCTCCTCGGATAACCCGCCGATAGAGCCACTAAAATTTTCGAATGTAAAAAAAAACATGTACTTACTATTGGTAAGGGAAATTTTTTCTTACCATCACATGGTAAGTTGTTGGCCGGCTGTCGATAGTTTAGAGCACGCTGATTACTGATCGCTGGTAAGGTAGTATATTCATGATCAATGAGAACTGTTATATCGTTTGAGCTGTGATGCGAATTAATAAAATATGAATTAGATTCATAGTTTACCACCGTGCTACCCATTTTGTGGTGCCCTCTCAGCCTCCGTGTCTATTTACTGACACGAGCAAATGCGAATCGCATGCAATATGTTTCTTATCGCGAAATAGCCAATTATATTTGCTGAGACTTTGATAATTCGTTTATAAAACGATATGCCATGCTATCGAATGGATATATGGTTCGAATCGTTAAATTCAAATCGCGACGAAATATATTTGTATGGATATGTATATATGAATCGAGCCTGTACAGCGCGTATACAAGTTACAAAATGTAAGCAAAAATGTCAAGCTATAGATTCTCAGCAGATCGAATCGCAGAGTTTGATCGAAATAAAATAATCAAGTAAACAAATATGATTTCTCGCGACGCCAATTTGTTTCAATTTGCCAAAGCTATTCTCATAACACGATTTAACGTCCACGTTGTCCAATAAAATGTCAGTTTGTCTCTGATGACGTTGGGCATTTGGTTGCACACACCTATATACATACCTATAGTATTCTGTGCAACTAAAAACGACAATAAAGTTATATCGTAGTCGCGATAAATAATTACAATATAATTGAGATAGAACTGGAGGTTGGAAAAGTCATGAAATTTATTATTTTATTTTTCTATCATATCTTTTAGTTTCTAGTACTCTCTACAAATGAGCACGAGATCTCGTATCGCGATCCAAGTTTTGGCTCGCGCGTTCTTAGCCCTCCAAAAATACTTTCTATGATTTACGTTGCTCGATCTCTCGTCGTCATCCAGATTCGCTGCATGTTCCTTCCGAATGATCGATCGTTTATGAAACGAAGAATGTCCTAATCGTCGTCGATCACACACAGGGGGGCGAGAAGGCCTGCGCCAGGCAAATCCGCCGGATCGCCGAGCTCATTAAAAAAAACCTTCACGGAATATGCGCACTATGGACGTTCAAGATCCGATAGAGCAGGTCCCAAGATTGAAAAGAGAGGCAACATCGCCTGCTTCTTCCCACTTGCGAGAGAGCGACGAGAAGAGATCCGAGGGCCAAATAATCTCGAATCTTGAAACGTGACATTGTTCGTAACTCGAACTGTGGGTTATTACATTAATTTATCTCGTTTGTCTTCGTGTTCATGCGTGAAAAAAAAATCGACTTGTTTTTTTTTCCTCCACCGATGTATCAAAATAGTGGATCATTTTGTTTGTTTGTTTGTTTTTTTTGTTTCATCGCATCAATTCGACTCGTAAATCAAACAGTGCGACAGGTATCGTGAATGATCGTATAGACTGCTAATAACGACGAGTTCGGATCGGATTTAGTTGGACACTCAAAATTGTACAAAAATTGGGGAGCCTCGTTGAGAAAAAATTACAGACCAAATTAATTTATTCGATGAAGCGACGGCGTTGAAATTTCAAACGTCCGAATAAGGTCAGTCGACTCCATCTTTTCTGCTCCGTATACGGGAGCAGCCAGCCTACAAGAACGATCTCGCTCTTCGCGCGCAGTTGGAATATTTAGGAATATCCTTGGAAGGTTCTATTTTGACAAGATAATGATCTACCTCAGCGAAAATAGCTATGCATTTACCAATATGGAGTAAATATTGGAGTAATTTTTATATATATATAGTTTTTTTTCTCATTTTGCTCACCTTTCTGAGAACGCGGACCGCCGTGAAACCCGTTCATCTCGGAAACATGCATAGTATATCTTTTACAATGAATTTTCCAAGAAAATTCACCGAAATTTAACTCCAAACTCCCACACAGTTACCCCGCGCGGATTTGTGAACATTTTCGAGCATTGCTAATCGTTTTTTTGGGCCGGAAACCCACCCTCGATTGAAATCGACCCTCTAGCCGTAAAATTAGACAGTTTTAAGCATAAGTGCTGGTTTTAATGGAAAGTAACAAGTGTTGAAAGTCGCTGTGGAATAACTAATTACCACGTCGTAGACGTTACGTCATTATTTTATGGAAGTCAAGGAATTTCATTTTTTTTTTTTCATCAAAAGTGCTCTACTTTCCATATATTTGCGCATTAAATCACGCGTTTGAGTTATAAAAAATAATGGTCACAGCAAATCGCACATTTTTTTCATACTAATATTTTATGAGTGCGGATAATGCGGTCTGCTGTCGTGAGATTCTAATAGGTGATTGTAGCGCTAGCGCGTCGGACTCGGTCTGGATTCACCTTTTTAGGCACAATGTATAAAATTGTTATTTCAACGGGTAATACGATGAAGAATTAATGAATGAAGCAATTTTTTCTCGATCTTTCATGTTGCAAAGTAAAACTATTTTATTTCAGCAAATGTCGAAATTCATTTTTTTCTCATAGTCAATTTTTAGTGAAAAACGGAATTTTCACATTTTTTCGGAACTTGAAAAAAAAATTCTATCCGATCTGCACCGAAAATATATTTATCGTATACGATGCGGAGACGTGGGATTTACATCCGAAATAAAAGAAAAGGAAAAATATTGCCGGGTCTAGGGTTGATGGTAATTAATCAAAGAATCATGAGAATTTTTTTAATCGATGTCACTATTCTGGCAACGTTATAGGCCCAGCCGCAATTTCACTTTTTGCTCCGAATCATCGATAGCCATCGGGAAATAACGAATTGCGTTTAAAATTTTTTTTAAAAAAAACAAGAGAATTCCGGGAGGTTGGGAAGTGGAATTGGCGCTGCCGTGAGATGTTTCGTCCGCTGCGAAGCACCTAAAAGTCTGGAGGGTAACGCCCCACGGGGTTAAACTGTCGATAGATTTAGAAGCGGTTTGTTTAGACGCGAGCATAATGCGCTTCGAACCCTGTAATCATCGCCGGATGGGAGGGCTCGAATATATCATCGATTCATGGCCCGAGAAAGAAAGAGCAGGAGGAATTGAAACCAAGAGAAAAGCAACAATAAGACCAAGCAGAAACGCAACACCCTCTACAATCTCGCTTCGCGAAAGGTGAGACCGATACGATCTATATAATATCTATACACATTATAAATATCTACACAATATATGCATCGTTGCACTCACCCAAAGTCTCGATCCGTTCTACTTTGCCGCTTACTTTTATTTTTTTCTGTTTTTTTTTTTTGTTTTAACAAACGCGATTAATGCCCAAGGAAAGTTGTAGTTTGTCGGGTAAAAATAAATGTTAATTGTGAGAGCTCCGCGTTGAATGAAATATTTTGAGGCGAACGGTTTGGGTCGTCGCGTTCATTCGAATCGTGCGTTCTCCCCCATCGACTCATGCATGTACGCCGAGAAATAACACGTGAGGTATAAGCGTATAGAGTCGAAATTCCGTATCGAAGAGAAGAAAGATGAGGGGGGGGGGGGGGGGGGGGGGGGGTGCAGCAGCGAACGATATGGGAGGAGCGGCGAGAGTTGCGGAGAGTTAATTTGCGGTTCCGCTCGTATTTTCGGCTACTTTGTGGCTCTTATTTGGATGGAGAGGTTTCGACGAGAGCCTGTTGAGATCCTCGCGGATTTTGCGCAGCGTTCGGGATACAGGATCCTCATTAATAGACCCGGCTACCTATATAACAACCTTTGCCCGCTGCTTTTTTCATTCTAGACTCACTCCCTTTCTCTCTCTTTGCGTAAAATATTTTATTAGCCTACTTAATAGGGAGCTAATCGCCATGGGATTTTCGGCATTTCCTCGACGACAAAAAAATGAAAATGGATGTCACGCGTTAGTGTATTTTTGAAAGATCGCCAATGGAGAAAGCAAATGATTTTTCGGGAACGCCTGGGAATAGGAATCGGAGGTCGAGAGGAAAAGAGCTAAAGAAATGCTTTATTGCAGCTCCACGATCCTGAGAAGAAAAGTAAGCGCGCAGAGCTGAGAACAAGGGGGAGAAGCGATGCTCGTTTTATAGCGGATGATGTATATCTCGACGCGCATAAAAAGGGCTGATGATTCGCGGTGCGGTATATATTTTCGTATTACGGTAAGAGAGACATAGAGAGAGGGGAGAGAGAGAGAGAGAGAGAGAGAGAGAGAGAGAACGAGAGGAAAAAGAAACAGAAGGCGAATGGTCATGCCGGGGGGGAAGAAAAAAAAAAGTAACTGCAAGTACATCGGGGATGCTGGATGGAATGAGTCGGTATAGCGGATAGCGCCGGCCGCTCGCGATATGCCGAGAACTATTAATTTATTCTCTGGCAAGTATGAGCCCTAAGTACGGTGTAAAGGTGCTTCGAGGCATGAGGCATGAGATCGTATCCGCGATGGGTTTGCCTCTCGATACTCGCGAGAAAAGTATCTTCGCTGGCACATACAAGCGCGTATATAAATATGCATTTATCACGGGCAGATCTGGAATATCGCGTTGAATGAGAGATTCCCCGTTGGCGCGCTCGAATCAATTGACCCAACGAATGGGTAAAGAATAAAAAGCAAGCGTGACGTTGTCCCCAATATTTAGTGCGTTATTCGACGCGTTTAAAAGTTTCGGCTACATCGTTATGGTGATTGATAAAATGATTTATTTGGGGACTTGTATACGCGGGCGGCGCGGTATCCATTGCACACGCCGGTGCGTGTATAAATTTGGTGCGACGGGATCGGTTGAAAAAAATTATTTCCAAAGTACACACGCGTGTCGGCAGGCAGGCAGGCAGGCAGACAGGCCGAAGCGGGATGTGTACAGCAGGCGGCGTGGTGTTATTACGGTGAGTATATACGTCGAATGGAGAAGTACACGCAAGAAACGCGCCTTGATGGAATTGGGTCTGCTGGTCCGTTGCATGGATTAGGAGCGCGAACGCGAAAAAGTATGTGTGTGGAATTAGCCCTAGGGGCTGAGAGCGCCAACAAAACATAGGCAAGAGAGTTGTATATACAACGGGTGTTGCCAAAGTCGGTATATACACGGAGCTATTTTTTGCATTGGAGAGAAGATGTGAAAAGGCGAATAAGAGAAAAGGTGGCTAGGGAAGCGAGGAATGCTCGGAGAAGTTTGAACGTTGAAGCATGCAGCTTTGCAGCAGCAGCAGCAACAGCAAAGGTAAAAAAGGCCATTCCAAATAAAATCATTGTTTCGCTTTTTCAAACCAGTGTCCAGTAGTGGAAATCTCCCCTGACCAGGCTATAACTATATATTTCGCGCGCCAAACGGGATACTCACAATTAGGTAATAACCCAGTGATTATAGCCGACTCCGTGGAGCAACTCTTGTTCACCAACGAGACTCCGCTAACATGTTATATTTATCCCGTAAACTCATTCTATACACATATACTCCATATTCCCTCCTAATGTATACCTGCTACTCATTTTTTTTATTATTTTTCCTTCCATTTGACGATTGGTTTGCTCGGAGCAGAGCGCAGCTCTCCTCGCAGCTATGCCAATAGCTACAACGCGCAGTGCAAACACGCCAGGTATAGATGATAAAGACGATGATGATGATGATGACGACGATGATGATCCTAATAACGATGATAACTACGACAGGGATAATGAGAGGCTTGACCAACACACACACACACACACACATAGCGATGCGCGACTTGTGCGCTCGATATCATTATCGACCGACAACTTTCCAACTAAATAAGCGCGATGAAAAATTACTCGTGTATGTGCAACCCTTCTCCATGTTAATAATAAACATATTAGAGTAACAGGTAAACGTGCATGATTTTAAAGACTTTATAATTCCATTATTTCGCGCAACAACTTTTCCTACTCGATGGATCTCGTTGCGATATTGTCATTTTTGAAAAAAAATTCATCGCCACGAGTCTGATTAGTCGACAAGTCGCTCGCGCAGTTTATCCAGAGCGAATATGCTTATTTATTGGAGGAACGTAGTTTTTTCACTTATCCCGTAATAATCCTCGTATATAGGATTCAAATGTGTATATAAAGATGAGCGAGAATCTCATTGCCGGTTGACTGCCACTGGTTGGTATCGGTAACGCCCCCTTGTTTGAGAAACGAAGCTGAAAAGAGAGGAGAGTTGCTCCGCATACGTATGAATACATGTATAGGTGAATGGAGGATCGTGCGAGGGGGGCCTTGTTCGCCGCTCGTAGCGCATCCTCGCGCGTTCCACTTTTCTTATTTCATTTAGTTTTTGCGTTCTCACTGCATCTCTCGTTGCGAGCACACGCTCGATCCTTTTTCCCTCGCTCCTTCGCTTCTTCCTCCTGCTATCTTTTATACATCGACGCGGACCGGTATTCATCGCCAACGGTTGAGAACATACACAAACACCGAGACGGCAGAGCCTGCGAGACTGCGAGAGCGAGCGCCGCGTCGTTGCGGTTGTGCATTCGTGTTAGCTTCCCAAGGTGGCCAGTAGTTAGCACTCCATTACACATGCTTACCTATCATCAGTGCACGCCACACTCAACGTTTTACTCCCGAAGCACACCGTTTCGTATATTCCCTCGTACCGACTTTTTTCACCCCCCCCCCCGGTCCGAATATAATATTCATGGAGTGACCGGGATGCACACACGCACGTAAGCCCGCAGCAGGCTAAAAATTGACTCTCGGGGGCAATTTCTCATCCCGCCGATATTCCAGTTTTTGTTCACGCGATATCCAGCTGGTTTTTTATGACAATTTTATCGGTGTTGTAACAATATTGCGACTAAAATTGCATTCCGATGTGTACGTACGCGCGAGTTGCGGTAATTTATGCGTGCGTGCCTCCTTGTAAATTGCCTAAAATGGCTTTTTATAATTTGTTTAAGATAATTAGGATCTGTATTGTAGTTAGGCGAAGGGATGATACGACGAGATTCTTGGTACGTGCGCGGGGCAGCTATAGGAGCAGTCGCGTTTCTGCGCTCGTTATTATATCGGGACGGGCCGAATAAATGGCGATCGAGAGAATACATGTTGGACGCGATTCGATCGAGGGAGCGAAAGGAGTGAAACAAAGTGTGAACATGGCCGATGAATTTGACTAAACGGGCGATGATTCGATGGTGCTCGCGGGGCCGAGAGACAACATAGATGGCGAGTAGATACGACGGCCGGGGTTTCGAGTTGGCGAAGCCGCTAGCGTCGTTAGGCAGTGCTAGCGTCCGGATGAGGGGTGTCTCATCGTACCTTGTATTTATCGGGAATTATCTCTGCGCCGTTGAAACCCCAAAGAAACGAGCCGGCTACGCGTATATATGTAGACTGTATGTGCGAGCGCGAGCGCGGAGGCTCTGAAACGCGAAAAGTCATGCTGCTCATGAGCACACGGTCATTCCACGTTTTACTGAAAATAAATAAGAAGCATGCAGACGATGCGCCGGAGCAGCGGACCGCGCGGTCCCGCGAGGGGGCGACTCAAGAAGCGGTGGGTGAAAAGGATACTATATAATAAAGCCGATACGGAGCACGGTAATGGGCCATAATGAGGCATCCATAAGTATGGGTAATGATCCTCAGATGGTGCACGGAGCCTCGCAAAAGCCCGTGGGGTACGCTCGTTCGATACCCCATTCGGTTCGCCTTGCCTCTATAGTATATACATCCCCGCACCGACATGTAGGGGAGAGGCGGGCAAAGCGGAACACCCCCCTGAAAAATGTGCATTTTTTTTTTCACTCCAAATCTTAAAAATTCTGATCGTCCGGCTTAAAAAATTAAGAGACGACCAACTTTTGGAGTAAAAAAAAAAAAAATCGAAATTGAAATCATCGTCCTCGTTAAGTCGATTGAAAAACTTCGATAAAAAATAATTTCTCTTTCAATAATCGTTACCATTTTCTAATGTTCTGCATGCAAATGACTTTTATGAAGAATTTTGCTAAATTCCGGCAAACGGATTAGGGAAAATGGTTTTGCTATAAAAAATTGTACAAACTCATGGAGAGACATGAAAATTTATTTTTTATTTTTTTCGTATCACGGGTTTATGAAGCGGACTTTGGATTTTTTATTTTTCCTTGAACGTTGTGCGTGTGTGCAAATGTTCTGTGAATTACAAAGACATTCCGTACAAATTACAGGACATTCCGTAT